>JAODKF010000042.1:11594000-11620173 GCA_026779585.1 Mormyrus proboscirostris | reverse complement strand
GGGGGTGGCTAGGGGTGAAGGGGGCGCCAGAGCTTCGGAAGGGAGGGGGGCAGCTGATCACCAGCATCTACTGGTCCGGTAGGGAGATCCTGAACGACGAGCGGTGTCCGGGCTTCCTGCTGCATGCGGTGCGCTCCGCCATGAAGAAGCAGAGGAACGTCATCAAGGCCAAGATGCTGGGCATCACTGCAGAGGAATGCAGCAGGTACACGGGTGGGGGGGCCTGAGATCAGAAACACCGGACGGTGGACAGGGTGGGGGAGACATGAGCATCATAAACGGTCGATTCCCGATAGAGCTTCAGGAGCTAACCTCTCCTGTTTCGTCTCTCTCCAGCGATGAGGAGGGCAAGGAGCCCCTGCTGAAGGGGAAGGAGCCGCGGACGGACACGGACTGTGTGGATGGGCGGCCGCCGGAGTCCCGCATCCGGAACCTGTGCGTGTTGCCCCAGAGGATGGTTTTGTGATTCTGTGTGATTGTGAACCAGAGATGTTTCTTTATCAGGGTAATTTCCAAAGTATAATATAAAACGCAGCCGCTGTCACGGCAAGGTCATGGCTGCAGAGTTATTGCACAACTTACCAAATTACCCTGGTTAACTGTCTGTTTGACATGCAGATAATGGCTTTTCTGTCTGCTTACTGCGGTATCGCCGCGTCGTTGACCCCCATCCCCTTCCGCTTATCATCCAGGTTTGGTTTCCTCACACGCTCCAGTATTGGCCGCAGTCCCAATGAGCAGAATAAATCTTCATCGTGGGAGATCATCGGTTCGGACGAGGCGAGCGAGGACAGGGCCGCCTCGATGCCGGGGACGCCGCCCGACCCGCCGCCCCATTGAGCCTCCATTCAGCTGCCTCCATGTGGTGAGGAGAGGATCTCACAGAACTGCGGCGGAGACCCGCCTCGGAGGTGCTGCCCCCCTCTGGAGGCTCACGGCACTGCCTCTAATAGCCAATTACAATGTCATTTTTAAAACGGAAATTCCCATTTGGTTTTACAACTTTTTTTTTAAAACCATTTTAAACATGTGGCATAAAAATATATATTGTATTATATATAAGCTGTGTATGTTTGTTTAACATGTGTTTAGTTTGATACACTTGTGGCAAGCATTTATCAGGGTCTGCAAGTTAACCAAAGACTTTTTCCTTACTTGGTAGTGTTTTTGTGTACCAAAGAGGGAAAAACTTTATATTGTTTTGTCCGACAATCGTTTTTTCGGCCTCTCCACAAGATACCAGACGTGTAATGAATGTTTTGCAGTCCATGTGCATTTGTTGTGATTTTTCAGTGCATCATCTCGGGGAAAATGAATCAATTTTATTACGGGGATCCTCCCGTATGCTTTCACTTTGTTTAATTCTGTAAGTGTTTACAGGTAGTTCTCAACTTTACAAGCTAATTCGTTCCAAATTATCACTCGGTAATGGAGAACTCGTAAAGTGGGAGGCGTTTTCCTATAAAAATGTCATTAAAATGACGACTTTGGGTCCAGCTGAAAAAATGCATCATAATGTTTTGCCAAATAAACAAAGGAAACAAACTTATTATTAGAATTAACATTTAATCAAAAGTATATGCACATCTAAACAAAAAAAAATCCTTGGAGGAAAATCACAAAACACTCCTTTGCTAAAAGTTCAACATTCACAGTCAGTTTTGTTCGCCTTGATTTTTAGCAGATGGGGGGTTTTGTTCGTCATGCATCCCACTCTGAGCTGGGGGAGGTCGCTTGCAAACTATGTAAAATGAACCTGCTGCATTAACGGGATCAGGCTGGGTCATGAAACAAAGTGGTTCAAATCGTTGTAAAATATGCCGTGAAGTGTGATGCTGCTTCTGCGCAGACATGCAGTCCGGTTTCTGTCTTGTGCCACGGGCAGCATTTTCGGGCTTTTTGAGTTAGGTGAAAATTGAACTTAACAATTAAATTCTTATTCTTCCCACAGAAAACTCTTGTAAAGATATAAACTCATAAATCAGGAGCTCATAAAGCGAGAACTACCTGTATACCTTGACCTGTCTTTATGAATGCGTTACATGTTTGGGCCTTTTCCTGTTACTTTTAGGGGCACTTGAGGTGAAGCTTCATAGGACGTTTGTTTGAATTTCAAAAGCTGCCCTTTGATCATGTGAAATGTCGCCCTCTACAGTGATGGATGTTTTATGTCACATCACTTACTTTTTTGGAATTTCCTTTGTAGGTGGGGGGGGTGGGGGTGGGGGTGGATCCTGATAGCACTTACTACCTATTTTTAGTAAGAGATCAACTGCTGATGAGCCTTGACCTCCATAAATACTGTTGGTACTTCAGACTATTTTTATATAATTATGCAGTATTTTGTGTATATTTTTAATTTTTATTTTCATGTTCTTTTAAATTGGAAACCTTGTATGTTGTAAGACCAAAATAAATATGGCGACTGGACTATCAGCTTGTCTTGAGGTTTCTTTTTGGTGCTTCTTGTTTCCACGTTAAATGCTTGGCTGTGCTGGTAATTCTCACATTTCTGGTCTCCTCCTGCTCGTCCCCTGGGCAGCTTCGCGCGGAGGAACGCCACGCTCACCGTCAGCTTGGGAAGTTTGCATTTTTTTAAAAAAAAATGTAGACTCTTCCCAGAAGCTGCACTCGGTGACTGTGCCTCTCTGTGAGCGAGCGGCTGATTGAATTGGAGGAAGCGGTCGTCACTTCCCCAGGAAGCGTCCAGGGGAAGCCCTGCAGTTTGGAGGCACGACTCCTGACGGACAGATGCAGAGGAGACGCAGCCAGGGGAAGCGAGGGGTCTGCCTGCCTTTTGTCCCGCAGCTGGAGACCGGTGCCCATCCTGGGAAGGGGCTCCTGAGCAACCGGTTTGGACTGGTTCTGCTGTGCTGGCGAAATGGGCCTTCGTGCAGCGGGCTTGGCTTTGCTCGTATGCGTTTTGTCTTGTTGGTCCCAGAAGCTGGACCCAGATGGACGGAATGTCTGCCTGTATCGGAGGTGCTCTTTTATTCTTTCTGTTTTCTTCTGACCTTCTGGCCTTCTGCTGATGCGTACACACTGGCCTGTCCCCCTGCCTTTTCGATAAAGCTTCTGCTTTTCCTCTCCGGTGGGCAGTGACCCCACGTCGCCCGTCTGCTGCGCTGGCTGGAGGCAGGAAGGCAGCGAATGCCCGACACGTGAGTCCCGCTCGCCTCCCGCCACCCATTTCTCACCACGTTTTTGCCCATGTCGTCCTGCGAGTTTCCCACCTTCCCGCTGCCCCCCCCAACCCACAGCTCTGTGCGAGGGTGAGAGTGCCTGTCAGCCCAATGAGATCTGCGTGTTCCCCAGCTTCTGTCGCTGTAAGGCCGGCTTCTACGGGGCCAGCTGCCGGACCCGTAAGTGATCACGGTCGACCTTGTGAATATGATGCCCTTATTTTTAAGCTCGTTATGACTGAGTTATGCGCGCATACACGTATCAAATCGCTCGCTGGTGTCACCTAAGTGCTTGCTGTTTTATAGACGCCCTTTTGGCCAAGATCCTGTCGCTGAAAAGAATATGAGAGTACAGTTGACAGCATTGAAATTTAGTTCAGAGTCATGGTTTGTGTGTGTTTGCAGTCGCATCTTGTACTTTTAGCTAGTTCTCCATGTCCCGTGTCTCCCTGTGTCTTTCACTGTCCCCCATTATTTGCCCTCTATTTCACCCTGTCTTCCCGTGTCTCTCCCCTTGTCTTCCTGTGTCTCACTGTGTATTGTATCTCCGTGTTTTCCCTTGTCTTCCCGTATATGGTGCTCTGTCCCTGTGTCTTCTTGTATCTCCCCTTGTTTTCCCTTATCCCCCCTTGTCTTTGTATCTCCCTGTATCTCCCTGTATCTGGCCCTTTCTCCCCTTGTCCCCCTTTGTCTTTCTGTGTCTTCTTATGCCTCCCTATATTTCCCCTTGTCTGCCCGTCTCCTCCCATTGCTAGAGTGCCCTCCTGAGTTCTGGGGTCCCGACTGCAGTAAGCTCTGCCTGTGTCACCCCCATGGCCGATGCCACCCAGAGACGGGCCGGTGCACCTGTGACCCCGGGCGCTGGGGTCCGCACTGCCAGAACATTTGCAGGTGTGGCCGCCACGGCCAGTGCAACCCCACATACGGCAACTGCACGTGTGACGACGGCTGGTGGACAGCCACGTGCAGCAAGCCGTGCCAGTGTGCGTTGGGGCAGGCGCGCTGCGATCCAGTCTCGGGTCGCTGCATCTGCAAGGATGGTTACTGGGGGGCGCGTTGTTCCCAACACTGTCGCTGCTCGGGGTCTCCCTGCCTGCAGCAGACGGGCACCTGCGTGTGCCGGCGTGAGTGGGCGGGGCCTACCTGCGACCAACCCTGCGTCTGCAATTTGCAACATGGCCGGTGCGGAGACGATGGAGGTTGCATATGTCAGCCGGGGTACAGGAAGCCGTCCTGTGAGGAGCCCTGCAGCGCCGGGTCCTACGGGAATGACTGCAAGAAACGGTAAGCTGGTGGGGTGGGGGGGTCAGGCCTGAGGGCCCCTCCCCTCAGGCTCACCACGCTTGACTTGTATTGCTCTGCCTCACTCTCCCTTTCTCTCTCTTCCTCTCTTACTGTCTTACTGGTTTACCGTATCATTTCTTTCGGGCCCATTGTCCTTGGTTTCTTTTTCATTTATGTTTGTTGTCTTGGTAGTTTTTATTGTTTGCTTGCTTTCATTTGTCTAATTTTGTGATGACCCATATTGCAAATTGAAGTTGTAGTAAGTTATTTTTTCTGTTATTTGGCTGATTTAATAAAGGTTGGTGCAAACTCTCTCTCTCTCTCTCTCTTTCTCTCTCCCCCTCTCTCTCTCTCTCCCCCTCCCTCATACTTTCTCCCTTCTTCTTTCCCATTTGCTCTCTCCCCCCTTTTCTCCTTCTTTCTCTCTCTCTCTCTCTCTCTCTCCCTTCTTCTCTCCCATTTGCTCCCTTACTCCCCCTTTTTCTCCCCCATCTCGCGCTCCCTTTCTGTCTCCCTCTCTCTCTCTCTCGCTCTCACTTTCTCTGTCTCTCTCCCTGTCTCCTGTGTAGGTGTGGCCACTGCCGCGAGGGGCAGCCCTGTTCTGCCGTGGACGGCTTCTGCTCCTCCTGCGAGCCGGGCTGGAACGGGACGCGCTGCGACCTGCCTTGCCCACCAGGTTACTATGGATACCTCTGCCGGGAGACATGTCCACGATGCCGCGGCAGGGAGCCGTGTGACCCTGAGAGCGGCAAATGTGTGCACTGTGAACCCGGCTGGACTGGACCCAGGTGAGCGTGACTGCGTAGATGGCATAGATCTTTCTGCCGGTCCAGAAACTATTCACCCTGAGTTGGATTCCCACCCTGGTTTTGGATCCCCACCTCACATCTCATAAGGACTGTGACTCGCTGAGCATGTGCATGATTGTGTAAAAGCTCACTGGCTTTAAAGCCTCTGCTGCCTCACAGGTGTGACGCCCCTTGCCCCGAAGGCACCTTTGGGGACGCCTGCCGCTTCGTCTGCCCTCCCTGCGTCGGCGGCCGCTGTCATCACCTGACGGGGATCTGCGTGTGCCAGCCCGGCTTCTGGGGCGAGAGGTGAGGGCGCTACCCGATGGCGTGAGGTTTCGACCGCGGGGCGTTACTTTTGTTTGAAGCAACACTCTGTTGCCCGTTTCTTGACCAAGCTGCAACAGCTCGTGTCCGGCTCACCATTACGGGATAAACTGCTCGTCTGCCTGCGACTGCGGGGACGGTGGCTGTCACCCAGCGACAGGCCAGTGCCTCTCTGGTGAGCATGACCCCGTTAGCCTCCGTTAACCGTGCGTCACGGAGCCCCATGCTCACCTGCGTCTGTTTTGCGTCCTGCAGGCCATCGAGGGGCCCTGATCGCAGGAATCACTGTATTGCTGCTGCTGGTGTTTCTCATTGGCTGCTGTTGCTGTTGCTGCTGCTGCTGGGGGCAGCCAGTTGACCCAAAGGAAAGGTATGGCTTTCTTACACCCTCGACGCCGCCCCCCCCCCCCCCCCCTCCCCTCCCCTCCCCCCGGGCTCACTGTCTGTCCTGGTGCTCCCCTAGGGTGACGGTCCGCGATGGGGGCCCAGCGGTCCGAATGAAGCACCACATGTACAGTGTCTTGGCCAACATGGGCTCCGCCGTACCCTGCCCGACCCTTTGGTCGTCGGGGCTGCCGCGGGTCACGGGTGAGACGCCGGCTCGAGTGCGACTGGGGGCTTGAGGGGGTGTGGGAGGCTTCAGCTCTTTCTCCCTCCCCGCAGTGTCCCACCACGACCCCGAGCTGACCTTCAACCACAGCTTCATCGAACCGCCGTCCTCCGGCTGGGTGTCGGGCAGCTCCTCATCCTTTGAGAGTGACGACGCCGAGGCAGTCTACTGCCTGCCCCCCCGGGAGGGTAAGGGACGCGCCTGCTTTTCTTCCGTCTGCTGCTGGTGTTTAGTTTTTCCTGGGGGTTTATTTCCTCTGGGTGTTGCTTTATTTTCTCTCTCTCTGCTCCCTTTCTCCTCCTCCTCTCTGTATGCTCCCTCTCTCCTCCTGGTCCCTCTCTCCCTGCTATCAGTCTCGCCTCCTGTACTCTGCTCGCTCCTCTTCCCACGCAATTTGTCCCCACGTCGACAAACCATGTCTCTGTCTTCCGGTTAGACGTCTCTCCAGTCGGGGGGGGCGAGTTCCAGGAGATGAGTTCCAAGTGCAACATGTTCCTGGACCCGTCAGGGTTCAGCGGTGAGGACGTGGCCCCAGCCTTCTCCATCCCTCGCACTTCCAGCATCGCCAAAGCCAAGCGCCCGTCTGTCTCCTTCGCCGAAGGCACCAAGTTCGCACCAAAGGAGCGTCGCGGGTCGTCACAGGAGGGCGCCAGCGCTCCCCGCAAGTCTAAGTCTCCCTGGGGGGTCCTTATGCTGTCTGTCCTGCAGTCTCCAGGTGCGCGAGGGGGAGAGGGGGTGTCGGGGGATGGTGAGGATCTGCAGTCCGTCCCCTCGGAGGAGACGTCTGTGGACAGCGAGGTCAGAGACCTGGAAAGTGGGCCCCCCCGCAGCAGCAGGCGGCGGACCGGGTCCAGCACGCGGCAACGTGTCCAAGCACAGGGCTCCGCGGAGCCCACGGCCTCTGACCCAGACCGGATCAGCACCGTGTATGTGATGGCGGGCGCGGCCGGCCACCCGGGGAAGGTGGAGCCGGCCCCGGCAGAGGAGGGCCCGGTCCAGGCCGTGCTGCGGCGCCTTGGAAGCCTTCAGAAGCCGAGGGAGGCCGTCTATAAGCCTCCACGCCGAAAGCTGGGGGCCCGGGTCACCATGTGGGAAGAGGCTGCCGAGAGAGGGGGGGCCAGCCGAGGGGCAGCTGTGCGGAAGCCGAGCAGGCGGAGACACGCTCCCCTCAGCTCGCCTGCTGCCGTGGGCTCCGGTGTCACCTGGCGGGAGGGCGGCCTGGCTGAGAGGCCCGTATCCTCCATCCTGGTGAGCGTGCGGGAGAGTCCCGCAGCGGCCGACACCAGCGACACTGGCTACCTCACCATCGGGGCTGCGGTAGAGCCTGCAAACGCCCAGGATGAGGACACGGACGCCAGCGACGGCCCGCACTATGAGAACGTGGCACCGAGGTCGTCCTGAGGCCCACACACAGACTATGTTTACATTCATTAAGGCCATGTGATGAGGTTGGACTGACACTGACGCTCTGAGAATCTTCGCTAGTCTCCATCAGGTGGGCGCCTACATCCAGGCCCCCTCCCTATTTTCTGTCTGGCATGTTAAACTATAAATCCGTGTTTCCCAATCTGGTCCTCGGGGACCCACATTTGGTCCATGTTTTTGCTCCCCCTGAGCTCCCTGCCAGACCGTCCGCGTTTCTGCATGCTCAGAACGTGGCATAAAAATGTGGACTATGGGTCCCTAAGGGCCGGACTGTTAGCGTTTGTTTTTAAGGGAGGTGTCCTCTGCAACGGCAAATGCAGTCACATTTCCCGCTGTGGGGATGAATATGCTTATTATATGATAGCTAGAGAACATTTGTTAGACAAGTTAGGCTTTATTTTGTGTAATTTTAAGTACACTATGAGTTAAGAATGTTGTTGCTATGCCATGGATTTGCTTTAGGTTTGACCGCAACATGCTAAATTAAGAATGAGAGCAAGGTTGCAGTCCTGCATTTCCTCCAGCGAAGCCAATAACTCTCCTGTAGTCTTTGAGACAGGCGAAGCCTTTATTCTCTGTAACCAGGTACAGTGAAATTGTGTGTTTTAACTTGGATCAACAATAGGATGTAAAAGTGGGTTATGCACCCGCAGGCAGAAAGTTATGCATTTTGTATACAACAGTGAGTGACTGTTTTAGAAATTTTTGGTTTTACCTTTTTATATATTGTATATGTAAATAAATAGTTGTTTGGTATCTGCTGTTCCAGTCAGTTCTTTGGAATGTGCTTCTGCACCTGTATCATTAATAAGTGATGTAGTAAGCTCTCGCCAAGGTGAAATGCCCTGTCGTTGCCCCCGGAAGAGGCAGGGGGTAGGTACCTGTTAACCCCTTCCGTTTCAAAGCTGACCAGCTGTCGTTACTCTGTCATGCAGCCCATTTGTCTAAGGGCCCTGAACCTGGTCCTGCGTAAGAACATAAGAAATGTACAAACGAGAGGAGGCCATTCGGCCCATCAAGCTCGTTTGGGGAGAACTTCACTAATAGCTGAAGCTCCTGGGTTTTGCTGCCAGAGGAAGCTCTTCGGACACGGTGACGGAATGGGCCCTTTTCTCTGTGCTGCCTGGTTTGGTCTGATTTAAGCTGTAAGGGTTAAGAACGTTGCAGAAGGAAGTTTTACCAGACCTGGAGAGAGGGAGGAGCAGACCTGCATCACCAGCGTCACTTCGTGCCTGCTGTTTGACCACAGCACCGACTGGTAAGACTTGATCATCTTCTGCATTCTGCTCACCTCAGCCATCGTTTGGCAGGTATATAATCTTCGGTCGGTTGTATACAAGGGTGTTACTTTTGTTTGAACATTTAAGGGGTTGAGCTCTCTACTGCTTTAGGGGGAGACTTTATTTGCTAAATATGCAGTGCACACAATGTCTTGGGACACTTCCGTAGTTCAGTAACATGTATATTTATTGGTTTTATTAAAATGTATTTTTTTTACAAAAATATATATATATATCACATTAGAAAGAACCAGTAGTTTAAGGGGGGGAAAAAATTGCATGTAATAAGAAACTGAAACCTAAATTCTAGGTTTGGAGTTAAAAAAAATTCATTCACAAGTAGCCTCATTGGGTGCATTTTAATTAGTAACATGAAATGTCAAACATTTGTATTTAGCATTGCTTTGGATTGCAATTAATAATTACAATAAATAGTAAAATGCCAGGAATAAAACTGACTCGGGCAAAAAAAAAATAAAAAATCAAGAATAAATATGACACTTAAAAACATGTCTGTGCAGATATAGGCTGATATGTTAAACATGGCTTGTCAGTGGACTTATGAAACCAATACAATACATTTGCATCATTTTTACAGAATTAATTTCTGTGAGCTCTGTAAGTGCCTGTGACGTTATTTTCCGTGTGCATTCAGAGCTTTGAAATATCTTTGCTGGTAATATAAACGTTCTTCACTTGGGCTATGAATGAGCTGAATCTCCCGTTTTCCGTTTCCCAGTGGCTACTGGGCCAGATGGGACCACAGGATGAGAGCAGAGTGATCGTGGCAGCCAGGTAACTTTCACTATGTACTCTGCCATAATCATACATCTCATTTTTACTGTTTTGTGCAAAATCACAAAGCCAACAGAATTAAAAAATCTAATTTCAGTTGTCTGAATATAATATAAAATATGATGTGAATAGAAGCCCCCAGGAATTTTAGACAGAGAACCTCCATAAAATGTGTAATCCATTCTCTATTTCCCCCCCGCCCATCACCCAGGGTGAAACCTATGAGTGAGCAAGAAGATGCCAGAGGAGAGCAGGGCACCATGTACTGTCCAGACCAGCGCCACCTGCTGGTACAAATCATAATTGTTTTTTTTTTTGCCTGGGGTGTCCAGGAAGCTGTGTGGGTTGGTTTGCTGCTGCCTCCAGGGTTGGCTGTTTGAATCTTTATCTGTATGGCATGTGCATGTCGTCTGCCTGTTGTGTGGGCTTCCTTTGAGTTCTCTGCTGTCGTGCCGTGGGTGGTGAGGTGCAGATTGTCCATTGTGTGTGTGTGTGTGTGTGTGTGTGTGTGAATGCGTGTATATGCTGTGAGATGGACTGGCACCCTGCACACAGTCTACCAGTCTTAACCCTGTGCTGCTTATACATAGAGTGCTTTGTATTGAACCTCCATTGAAATGATCAAATTTGCCTGAATTACATGAATGACACATTGGCATCCTCCTCCTGTCAGTACATTTATTGCAAGCTCATAGTTTGTCACAGTGCATGTTCGAAGTTAAAAATCAATTGTCAGCAAATCTTTTGAAGAACATCAAAACCTGAGAAATGTTGCTTGCGTTGTACATTAGTACAGAAGCTTCCCACTTTAAAATGGTTTGTCTGACTGCGATACTTTCTGCTGATGCTGGGCAATGGCAGCATCCACTCAGCTACCGGTTTCCATGACTATTGCAACCGTAAACATCTCCTACACTGTTAAACATGGAGTGATTTCTGCTCATTCCTAATGGCAGACTTGCCCCAGGTCCTTCAGCTTGGTTAGATGTTACTTGTTGACTGCGTTTTCTAAAGAAAGCCCCAGGATCTCAATGGGATGTAGACCTGGACTTTGACTTGGCATCATTCACCTTTTTGTTTTTTAATTATTCCTGCATTGCGTTTGCCTTGTGCTTAGGATCATTGACCTGCTGAAATATTAACTTCTTCCCAAGCTTCAGCTCCAGACTGAAGCAGGTTTTCTTGTAATTTCTCCCTGTATTTTGCTCCATCCATTCTCCCTTTGATTTTGACAAAATGCCCAGTTCCTGAAGCTGTAAGTCATCCCCATAGCATGATGCTACCACCATCTGTGGGGATGGTGTTAATTGAGGCATGGACTGTATTACATTTATGCCAAACATTGTGCTTTGTGATTTTGGCCAAAAATCTCTGTCTTGACCTCATCAGACCACAAAGCCTTGACTGATGTTAGCTGGGTCATTCTCATACTTTCTGGCCAACTCTAGACATGCTTCCATGCAGCTCTTTGGACTGGACTCCACCCTCAGCCACTGAACTCTGTATCTCTGTTGTTCTCATTCTGGCTTTGCTCCCCAGTCTCCTGTCTCTTTGTTGTCTTTTGAGGGATGGCAGGTTTGACATAGCTTCCACTTTCTCAGTATTGATCCAGCAATGCTTAGTGGGATGTCCAGCCTCTTGGATATTTTTTGTAGCCTATTCTAAGTGCATCCAGTTCAATTAGTTCATCTTTAACTTCTTTAAAATGCTGCTTAGTCTCCATTTTCACTTCCTTTCCCTCATATTGACAGTCTTGCAAATGATAATGAAACTGAGGAAATGCAGGGGTTAACTGTAAGACAATTGTGTCCCCAGTAAGGCAATGTTTTCTTTCTATGTCCTTCTGTTCTTTCATACAGTATGGAGCTTTCAAGGCACTGGGGCTAAATAATTATGTGAGCAGCATTTTTCAGTTTGTCAGGTCAGGTCCGGTTGGGGAGCCTGCATCGGTACAGCACCTTGCCTTACCCACCACGTGACAAAACAGTTCAGGATCCTGGTTGATGACCTCCCACTGGGCAACACACAGTCCAGTCCCACCCTCCAGAAAAGCCCATCAATCTGTCACAGCCAGGTGTCCCCTTGGCCTGGTCCAGCTGTTACGGTCCTCAGCAATGAGGATTCTGTGAGCCGGATCACCCTCAGGGAAACGTGTCACATGGCCATAGTGCTGTAACTGACGCTGCCTCACAATGCAGGTATTACACTTCTTTTGGGACTCTCTCAGCAACTGCTTGTTCAAGACATAATCACACTCTGAAGAGACATGGTATCAAAGTCTTTGTCTCAGGCCGCTGGATAGCGTCCATGCCTCACAGCCATACAACAAAACAGGAAGCAAATAATTGATTTGACTGAAAATTTACTGTGAGAGATTGAGTTTGCAATAAAAATGCTGACAGGAGGAATATGCAGGGCTGCCAACTCGTGCATCTCTTGTGACACTCGTGCTTTTAGAATCTCATATTCACACAACATATCTTATGGCAAATCTATATAATTCCATTATAAACCTACAATTACCTACATCAAAAGTGTACAGGCTATTTACAAGGTAATAAAACTGTCATATACCTGTAAATATGTGTGAAGACTTGTACTGAATTGAAAATCTCACGCCAGCCAGCTGACCAAAGTTGGCAACCCTGATATATGTATGCATCACTTGGTTCAATAGTTTTTCTAGGCACTGCATAGTGAGTACAGCCCATATATACCCCATAACACAGCATCACCATAGTAACTGTGGCTGTGAGTGCGCCCTGGGCTCCTGTCTGCTGATCTCTCTTCCACGCTCTTCTCCTAGGTTTGCCATGGAGGCCGTGAGAAAGCCTTCTCGTTTGACGTGGTCCTGGGGCCACAGAGCTCCCAGCAGGACGTGTTTGAAGAATGTGGCATGAAGAAGCTGATCGACATGGCCATTGTGGGGTGAAGACGGATCACATGAACACCCCAGCACATCGGGTGGTGTCCCATGATGTCATTGGTCACCTCCTTGATTTTCATTGGTTTCTGACAGGTTCTCATGTACGGTGTTTGCTTTCGGACAGACAGGCTCTGGGAAGACCTACACAATCACAGGACCACATTCACTAGTAAGACACTCTTCATCTGCTTATCAGCTGTTTTCAGCCTTAGTAAGATTTATATTTTAAATCAAGACATTTAAGGGCGTTTTTCCACCGCACCAAGTACGATACTTTTGGTACGGTCCTTTGCTTTTCTATTGACTTCCGGTCGAGTACCAGTACCAAAAGCGCCAAACTGGCTCACTTCTTTGGTACTTTGGGTGGGACTTCAAACGCTTTCTTTGTTGATTGCTTATGCAAATAGCCTGCCTCTGAAACACAATACAACCGCCGCCTCGAAAACATTCGCAAACTCAGAAAATAATGATAGATAAAGTAAAAAAAAAAAAAAAAAAAGTCTGATTTGGTTGAAAGAACAGATACAACAAAACATCTGGATGGTATGGCAACAAATTAAAAAGTATTTTGTTGAATACACTTACACAGCAGACGTTAGATTTTATTATAAATATAGTGATGTGATGTAGTTGTAATAAGTATTGGGGTATTTATAAAAGAAAAAAGGGGTTTATGAATTTTTCTTTTTTTTTTTAAATGGTAAGGATGAAAATGATTACGACTGTCTCAGAGAACGTAAACATATAAGAATCCATAAAAGGAATATTAATTAAAATTACAAAGCTTGCCGAGGTTTTTTTCCTATGACAGAGTAACGGAGTAAAAATATTTTTGTGAAACTTGAAAGTAAGAAAAAGCCATATTTTAATATAGCCGTCTAGCAATATAAGAATTGGGTGCACATAACATGCCATGTTGGTATTAATATTGCACATCGCTAAGCCCTATAATATACTACAGCCATTTTTTGAATTCAATAAAGAATATAACGCCCTGCGCTGTGATGTTGGTGCCGGGACCAGTTTCTATGCCAGTGGAAAACCAACACCTTGAACTGTAAGGAACTTTCGGTACTTTCTCAAACTACCAAAAGTTCGGTACCTGGTGCAGTGGAAAAACACAGTTAAGTCTGTGTACAGTGTGAAGGCATGTCCTAGGTTTGAAATGGAAAACTGTCCATTTTTAAATTGAACCTTCAACCAATGTTCTTCCCCTAGTTCCTAGGAAGCTCACAGGAACCTCGAATGTATGGCTTGATGCAGAGGTCGGTGTCTTATCTTCTTGACCAAACCCAGTCGATGGATGGCGACGTCTCCTTGAGTGCCTCTTACCTGGAGATCTATAATGAGCAGGTGGTCATTTGGCCTGGCTCTTGCGCCATATGACAGTACTTTTCTCTATATCTGAAAAAGTTTAGCAGAAATTTATATAGTTGGTCCTTACAAAACATCCTCGGGAGCAGAATAACTGTAGTATATGGTTCTTTAGGCTTTTATACATGGTGATTATGTTCTCCAGTCTAGTTTATGCCCCTGCAGGTCCGGGATCTCCTCACTCCCTGGTTGACGTCCTCCTTGTCTGTCCGCGGAAACCAAACTCACGGCTTTTATGTGGAGAACCTGTCCACCTTTGAGTTTGGCTCTCTGGAGGACTTTATGAAGCTCCTGGAGGCAGGTGCGAGCATGTCATCTGGGCGTGTCTCTGTGGGTTTTCCTGGTCTGCTGACTGCCTTGCCTCCGCACACTTTGTTCCAGGCTTGAGGAGCAGACGCACGTCCTCGCAGGCCCAGAATGAGCACTCCAGCCGCAGCCACTCCATCCTGACGGTCTCCATCAGGGCTGAAGCGGTGAGGCACCTGTCTTTCCACCCTCCATACATTCCTGTGCTTCTTCTGCTGCACTCTTTAAGAATCCGTCTCTTCTTTGATGGGGGCTCACCTTGGGTAGAGTGGACGTCCTCTGAAGCCTACATCTTCTTTCTTAGGCTAATAGGGGTGGGGGCACGGCCACCCAGGGGAAACTGTGTCTGGTGGACCTAGCAGGAAGTGAACGGCTGAGGGGGCCCAGTTCCTCAGAGGATCTCCTGGAAGAGGCTGCCAACATCAACCGAAGTCTCTTGTCTTTGGGTAGGTATAAGGCTGCATCTGTGCCCAAAAGCAAAGCAGGATCCAGGTGCCTCACGATCATCCCTCTGTCTGCTTTCTTTCTCCACGCAGGCAAGTGCATATCCGCACTAGTGGACCCTAAGAAGAAGAGCGGGCACATTCCGTACCGCGACAGCAAGCTCACCAAGCTGCTCTCTGATTCCCTGGGTGGAGCAGGCATCACGCTCATGGTTGGCAGGCTTACCAAGTGGACGCACTTCACAGAACCCTCGCTGCTTGCTTTTATGCTCAGTCTGATGGCCCAGCTTTTTCCCCACAGATCGCCTGTGTGTCCCCCGTCACGGCCAACCTTCAGGAGACCCTGAATACGTTGCGTTATTCCAGCCGAGCCAAGAGAATCAAAAACAGACCGATAGCCAAACAAGTGAGAGAGGGCCGGTGTTTCCCTTCCGCGGGCATGCAAAGTACATAGAGTCACACATGGCTGTGTGTCTCCCCTGTGCTTTGTGTGCTTCTGTATTCTCCCAGGTCCTACGTGAGAAGCTGGTGGTCAGCCTGCAGATAGAGATCCGTCTGCTGCGCAGGGAGAACATGCTGCTTCGGCAACATCTTTCCTCAGCGGGAGAATCGGCCAGAAGATCTTCTGTACCCGTTTCTGTCTGCTGTATGTCTTCTTTGTGAAATTGTGCAGCTGAATTGATTGTTACACAAATTAATTCATTAAAGACTCCTCCCACCTGTAGATGGCAGTAGTGAGCTGCTACGGAAGGTTGAAACTGACCCTGTGACAGAGGGGTCCTCTTGCTCGAGTGTGTGTCTTAAAAACCTGCTGCAGGAGCTCATGCAAGATAACAGAAGACTGCAGTGAGTGTGTCCATATGCCGCTGTTATTTTATCTGCTATATCTAGTAGCATATTATGTCATGTTTCAACCAACCAGTACTCTGTGACTGTGACTCTTTATACTCAACTGGTTGGTTGAAACAAAATCCTGGTTTGGATTTTTACTTTCTGGACCTGAAATGTCCACCTCTGTCTCTGACTAAAGTTATTTTCGTTATCAGTTGGAATGAAGATCATTTAGGGATATAGCAGCTATCAGAGGGGGCTTAGATACAGGTCCCATAGTGATTGGTAAGCATGGGGGTAGGCAGTGGGGCTTCATGACTCAGAGCACAGCATGTAAGTGGAGCCCCCTACAGGGCCATGGCACAAACAGCATTTTCTCCAGCAAAGAAGCCCTTGGTCACTCCAGGGAGCACCCCCCTCCCCCCCCCAGGGGGCCTTGTGATTAAGCAGAGCTGCTTCTGATCTGGGAAACTTGGCAATATGCTGGAGTAGCATATACACACACACAGATATATGGAAAGTCAGGTTTAGCAATGCATAGATACAGGCAGGTTCCCAGGTTACGAACGAGATCCTTTCACTAAGTCTGTCTTTTATGCTGAATTTGTAGGCGAGATGAATAAGTAACAATATAATACAAAGTAATTAAAAGTGTACAATAAAAATAAAAGTTACTACATACAGTACTGTATTGTACCTCGAGCCGACAAACCGCTAAAGCCACACAAGCATCACAAAGTAGTACGAGTATTCACCCATGGGATTTAAGCCAAATTTTTAGGCAGTCCGTTTGTAAGTCGGAGCTGTCTTTAAGTTAATACATAATGATGGTATATATTTCTTCTTATATAGTGTTATACTGTAGCGTGCTTATTTGATTGTGTATGTGACTCGGTCCTTAAAGGTTAAGTTACCCCTTTTTAATACTATCAGGTAGATTTACTTGCTTCAGTCTTGCGTGTAAAAATGCAAGTGCATGCTTCATTATCACTTTAAGGTGCTGAAATTGAAGGGAAATGAGATGATTTTTATGCGTTGCTTGTTACTGCTTTTTGACGGGCTGTAAGTGTATTGAAATGGGCTTTGCTTTGGCTCGAGATCAGACATTTGAGTCATTTAGTCGTGATGACTAATTAGCTTTATTTATGAACAGAGTAGTTAGCAGATACAAACAAAATGCAGCCATGTTTTTTATGTTTGACGTTTAAGCACTAGTGCTGAAAAGGAAAAGCCGGCATCAGGCATTAAGCAGTGGTTTCCAGTCTGGCTTCATGCTAATATCTCTGTCCGCTGGTTTACTGATGTTAATTAATTACTCTTGTCTGAGCCTATCACTGGATCAGTCACAGAGATCAAATCACATTAAGCCGGACTCACTGCATTTAGTTCCGAATATGGCCAGGGTCTCCAGACCATAATTATCACCGAGCAGATGCGCGATGCGGACACGATGCGGGATGAGCGTCCGCACGCTTTTATCAAATTTACAATGCCTGTCAAGCTCGGTTTGAACGGTGGCGGCAAAACGGTCAAAGCAGCTGGAATTGCGCCCGTAGCAATTTTTCAGATGTCAGCCGTTTAATTAGTAATAGAGTTGTTGGCTCGGTGGGCCGCGTATCGTGAAGCTCAGCTTGGCTGCCCCAAAATCAATAGGGCGACCCCTCTGTCCGGAGCCCTCAGCTTTCGCCGTTAATTACAGAAATGAAAGGCGTTCTTCTCTTTTTTATTCGCGACGTTCTTCTAAGGAAGAACAACAGATAAAGCCGATTGAGCCACAGACCGCAAATGTGGTCTGATCACGTATTCACAGGGAAGGTTATCCTTACAGAAATGCGTGGTTTGTTTTCCCCGTCTGGCCCTAATGCTCAAATAGGGTAAACACTGAATCTGTTTTGTCCTATCACGATAAAAGATACACTGTTGCCGTTAATAGCTACTGCATGTGAGGGGTAACTTAGTAACTCAGTTATAGTAACTCAAATAAAGTAACTGCATGAAACATCTGAATCATTCTAATTGATTTACGATGACCAAACATGGAATCGGTACATAATTAACATTTAGTCTGTGATTGATTAACGTACTAACACTGTACGACTACATTATTCATGTGTTGCCAGATTATTTGACCTACATATTCCGTTTGCGTTTCAGAAATAATACATTTTCAATCAATCAGGCCTGTAAGTTTTTTGTTCCGCTCGATAGCACTCCTCGAAATTCCCGTCTCGACTCCCTGTCTCGCAGGAATACTCTCTTTGTTGTGCGACGGCCTCAGCTGAACACAGACTGTAGGTGAGGTCACGCAGTTCCCAGGCTCTGAGTTCTGAAGACTCCTGAAATAGCTCAGCATGGTAGCCTAGCTTTGCTTCTCGGCAGCTGGGTCGTGATGAAACAGGACAGGGGGATCAAGGTACCTGTTCAAGTTCCATTGTCATTCTTAAGAGAAACTGCTGTGATCTCTCAGCCTCCTAGTACAACAATGTGACTCGTGACATCACTTCCTCCATAGTCACTTACTATGCATTCAGCTGGCCCTGCTCCTGTTTCGGGGGATGCTAGTAAATCTTTTGTTTTCTGTCCAGTTTCTGCTATGACACTTAACACCTAAAGGTGACCATTTAAAATAGAATAGTGATACTTTATTAATTCCCATGAGGGTATTCTTTGTCTGCTTTTGGAGCGTCTTGCTGTCCATACAGGTGAGGGTGGGGTCACAGTGAAGGGGCAGCCACCTTGTGACACACAGGGGGTTATGGACATTGCCCACGGGAACCAGAAACATGTGACTAGTTTACTAAAACCAGGCTTGAACCAACAACCTTCTGGTACAGGGACGTAGCCCACTTAGCTACACATCACCCCTAATTTAAGACGATTCTCTGAGACACCTGAAACAGCTTCATATAAAAATTTTATTGACCTTTCTGAATTGATAAAATCTACTATTTTACCTACTATTTTACCCCCTTTCCATATGGTGTGGCTCAGCAGGATAACATGCTATATCTGTGATCAGATGGTTGCTGGTTCAAAACCCAGGGTCGGCAGAGTGATTTCACCTTTGGCCCATGAACAAGACCCTTAGCCCTCACTTACCCCAAGGACTGACTGATCCCGCCTTCTGAAAATGTATATTGCTTTGGATAATATCATCTGATAAATAAAACAATATATGAATATTGTAGAATTAAATCAGATGTGCATTGATTTTTTTGCTTTTTTGCAAAAAATATACATAAGTACTGTTAAATATCTGTGGTACTGCTCTGCTAACAAGGTAGCCTCTGGCAGCATTGTCTTCTTTGAAAAAGTGCACATTCATTATTCACAACATGCCTCTGGGCCTCTTTTAGTGTCTGACAACATTAACGTCTTGCTCTGACAATCTGCCTCACTGATGCCTCCCCCTTTCTTCCAGGGCCTCTTTCTCTGCAACTGTCTTTGTAGATCAGGTGACAGTGACCCAGTCACATGTTTAGCACATTCCGGAACATCCAAGCACACGGGCATTATACAGAATGTTTTATGAAAGCACTGAAAAACTATGACATTGAATCGTAATGGTATATTTAGTATAATAATAGTATAGGAAATGGTATATTTCCTGAGCAATTCTGCCTCTCTCCTGCAGGAGGCACTATTTTGGAACACCTTTAGCTATCATCTTATTTCACCACAGTGTTTAAAAACAGATAATAACACCTATATATATAACTACAGGTGCTCCCTAGGTTACGATGGTCCGTGTTACGATATTTTGACTTTACGGTGGGTAAATATTTTTCGCTTTCAGTGCCTTGTTCAATAAATGATATGACAGATTTAACACTTTATTATAAAACAGGCTTTTTGTTAATGATGTTGCCCAACTGTAGGCTAATGTAAGTGTCCTAAGCATGTTTAACGTAGGCTAGGCTAGGCTATCATGTTAAGTTAGGTGTACTGTAAAATGCATTTTCACCTTACAATAAGTTTATTGGAGAGGCTGTATATGACTTTGTAACTGCACAGCCCTTGTGAATGCATCCTGGCCAAAGCCCCCTATTCCTTTTAACAGCGATTGCTGAAATTCCCGACCCCTGTTGCTAACCGCAGCCGATTTCAGCTGGGAACAGGCATTACCTTTTGACTGAAGGCATCCTGTCAGTCAGGCAGAAGCCTGAAAATCGACCTGACGTTTCAAATCAGGGGGGATTCAGCCGTATCAGCTCGAGAGACACAGGATTTTGTTTGGCCTTGGAAACGTATCGTGCTCCCTGTTTTGTTTTGACCGTCTGTGTGCAGAAAACTGAATTATCCCCGTCACGCTCAAGGCGGAATTTATACATTTAAAGCTAGAGTGTTTGTTTACCTCCTATTTATTTGTTTACTTAACTAGGATGCAGTTCATATGATATAAGCTTAAGACGTTGCTTATATAGCTTTGTATAACTTTAGACATAGTATATTTACTGCAAACATAATGATTCATATATCTTTCTGCGATTAAATATGGCCACATAAGGTAAATGGATGTTAGACCATATTCACTATGTTTTTATTGGTTTTTTCAACGCAAGTGCTGAAACGCTCAGAAGATCTGGTCTAGTTTTCATTACTCGAGGTGCATCTTAACGCTCACATCGATCTGGAAGAGACAGTGCGTGCTAAACCAAATTACAAATAATTCCAGATTCTCCTGGGCTTCACTGTGCCAACAGGTCTTAGAAATGTGGGATGGGGGGGGGGGGTGGGCTCAACTTAGACTTATTTTTCAGGCTAAAAATCCAACCAATCATTGGTCAAAGAAAAAAAGTTACAATAATGAACATAACAAGATATGGCACTGTTGACAATGACCTTGCGCATGATGGAAAAAAAGAATTTTTTTTACCCCCTTGAGCTTTTAGGAGTTTCTGCCAAATTGAATTGCTTGTCAGGGTATTACCCTCCGGGGGGGGGTTACCTCATGCACTTTACTAATTGACCATAGAAGACAGTTTCCTTTTTCTCTGCATAAGGTCTTTCCTTATATCCGATTCTCCATCATAGTCTCACTCTTGTCTGACGCATCTTATTTGCCGTTCGAATGTAACCTCAGCCGTCTGCCTTTGTGGGGATAATAACTTTAGCGTCCAGATACTATATCGATAACAGTTAAAGTGAACTCTTGCACCTTCATCGCTTTGTCAGAAGGCACAGTCACAGTTTATTTACCTGCCGTCAGCCCAGCCGCTGTGAATCTGTCTGGGCTGGGCGGGGTCACAGGGCCCCTGGCCCCAGCCGAAAGCTGATTGGTCCCCAGAGTAACCCCTCACCTGTCACTCACCGACTTGAAACATACCATTGGCTAATGATAAGGTTTGCCCCCTGTATGAATTTTTTCCCCATCCCAGCTGCTTCAGAGTAAAACCGGCACTGAGTGGCCATGACGGAAGGTTACCCGTCTTCTGTGCGGTAATCAGCACATACCGCCGGTATATCGTTGAGTAAACCGTGCGATCAGGGTTACGGCAAGAGTAACTGAGCATGTCGAACCTTTAACCGAGGACAATGACCCACGGTATTTCAGACTTTTCCAGCAGTAGTTTTGATGCTGAAGTTCTCGACCAGGTTAGATCTCTGTCAGGTCAGAACACAGGTGTTGTCATTACCTGGGTGTGTCATGAGGGAAAGATTTAGTATTTAAGTTTAATTATGTGACCTAACTATTACAGAATGATTAAAACACAGCCTTAATATGTCATCTTTAGGTATGACAAGTAGATAATTTACAGTGCAATTACAGCTAAGGTATTTTTAACAGTAAATGAGGTTTGGCAGGATTGATTAACTCAACACACAGGCACACATATATACATTTTAGGCATCTCAGTCTTTGTGGGGACTCTCCATTCATTTCTATGGGCAAAACCCTAATCCTAACAATGCCAACATTAACCCCTATCCAGCCCTAACCTTAACCATAAGTAACCAAACTAAATACAAGTCTTTTGGCATTTTTAGTTTTGCATTCACAGATTTTTGTGAAGACCTGAAAAATGGTCCCCACAACGGCAAAATAACAGGTTTTTATTGCATAGTGAGGACATTTGGTCCCCACAATGTAATATAAACCTAATCACACACACACACACACACACACACACACACAAAATGAACTGGGTTCACAAAAGACTCCAAATCTGGTCCACGGAGCTATTTTTACTGGCCCACATGATCATTAAAATGATTTTTAAGAACGATGATGTTTTACATAACTCCGATGAATGATCTCAAGCACAACTGCTAATTCCATTTTGACACATAATAATGAGCCTTTTCAAAAACAGAAAAATTGATTCAGAATGTTGGATATGAAAGTAATCAGCCCTGCTGACATGGCAAACCTCGGATTTGGCCGTCCACTGAAATCAATCGCGTGATGCCGCTCTATGACGTGTTCTTCATATTTACCCCTGAACCAGCACGGTGTACAGCTGTCTCTCTCAACCCAGTCCTTGAGGGTCACAGAAAGTCCACATTTTTTTTTCTCCCAGCTCATGGCACATCTGAACGAGGTATTCGGTGTCCTTGATTCTTGGTTCAAATGTACTGCGAGCTGAGAGAGAGGAGAAATGTGTAACGTCTGGGGCTCCCTGAGGACTGGGGTTTGCAACATTGGTGTGCAGCGTATATGTTTTAGGGAGAGCAAGAGATGGATGAAATTAATCAAGATGCAAAACCTGCTCACCTGACATTTCTTCCAGAAATATCCACAGGCTCTGTCACTGCCCACAGTCATATAACGTTTTGTTCTGTCTTTAAAATAAGACATATTAAAAATTATAAATAATGCTCATCCCCCTCAATAAACATAAGATACTCAGTGTCTTCACGGTACGGTATTTTCTATTCAGCATCATGCTTTCCAGAGAAGAAAGGTTTTTATGTGCCATTTACGAATGGTAGTCTGTGCTTTGTTAGTCTGTCTCTCTGGGTCTGTAGGTAGGTCTGCATCTTTGTTTTCAGGCCCCGAGTTTTACTGCACTGCTTCCCTTACTCCAACTCTGCCAAGTTAGATGAAGAGCATTGGTGTGCGATAATTTTCAGGTCATAGTACAGGTTTGCAATGGGATTTAAATCTGGGCTGGAACATTCCAGAATATTGACCTTCTTTTTTTTTAATTTGCTCTTTTGTGGTGTTTGCGGTTTGTTTTAGGTCATCATCCCGTTGAAAAAGCAGTCCTCCAGCTAGCTGAACTAATTCTCCTGGAGGATCATCCCATATTCGGTTCCTTACAACTTGCCCTTGACTGCAAGATGCTTCTCTATCCCTCCTGCTGAAAAACAAACCTGTAGCATGATGCTGCTTGACGGTCCTGATGGTGTCGCCATGGTGATCTCTTCCGGTAATTTACATAAGAATTATGTATTATCAAGGGTAGCTCCTGCTGCTCATCTAGGCCATTGAATTAAGCAAACTGAAGAAAAGATTAGGCATTATGAGGCCCTGGTACATACTCTGCAGCAGAGGAAGGCAGCAAGCGTTTACACAGGGACGGTGAATGTGTTTCTTGTTATCTTGCCAGTTGTCAGTACAGGCTCATCATCAACATTAACCACAACGTCCAAGCATGGAAGAGAACATCCGAATGGTCGACTAGTTTAAGAAAAGCGTCAATTCCGTGCATATGATCCATTAATAAGACCCTCTTCAGCATCTGTAATTTTTTTCCTATTGTGTGCACATTTACTAAGTTCATCTTAGTCTTTCTGATTGTACTCGCATTAATGCACGAAAGGGGCTGTTTTCATTTTATCCTTTTTTATTTATTCTTTATCATTTTATCGTTTCATAAATGATGATTTCGCCGTTTTCCCCGGCTATCCTTCGCCTAATTGGAGCCGGTTGTTACCGAGATGGCGAACGGCTTCCGCGTGAGATCAGCGTTCATTTTGTGGAAAAGAGCAAATGATAACTGGAAAATGTGTTTCAGACGTTGCATCGTTAGTGCTTGTGTGGGATGGAGCAGTTTCGTGTTTATGTCCATGCTGGCTGCCAAGAAGCTTACCTAATATTACACTATAAACCAAGAAGAATGAGGGGCGACTGATGCACACCTTGTGGAATTTCAGTGACCCAGATCGTGCTCCAAAACCCGACAACACTTCACCCGATGAGGCACAGATAATATAGTATTGTGCTATTATTTAAGTCTATAATTACATACTGATCTCATGTTTGATCATTATTAATGAATCGTGATGCATCTTTTATCTCGAGCAGTTACTATATTTGTTACCGTACCTGTTAATTCTGTAAACCTCTGTAAACTACTGAAGGAACAAGTCACGAAAGACAGAAGAAATAGCAATTATTCATCAGTAATGAATCGTGGTGCATCTTTTATCCCAAGTAGCTACTATGTTTGTTCATGATTTGTACTTCATGTAGTAACTGATTTATCGCTAAGTATTTGTGCCCCATCGAGTGTCACCAAATGGTCTTTATGACCGCAAGCTGTTTATACCCAGGATTCCCTGTACCCCACATCTTCACTATCGCATTCACAAGGTCATACCATAAAGAGGGCAGCAAATAAAAACATTTACGCTCTCTCGACGGGCCCCAGCGGAGGAAACGGGAATGATTTTTCCCTCCTGCTGGGGCAAGCAGCAATTAAAGTGGTATTTCAACCAGAGAGCTGCTGACAGTTCACGCTCTCCGGAACCTTCCGGGATCCCACTGAGCTCGGCGAATCCGCGGCTCCAGGTGGGACGGGAGTGTCCTCTGTGTCTTGTCTATGTTTAACCTTGTGGTGGGGTCTCTCTAGGTGACAACTGGGCGTGTCATTTTGAGAAATAATGAGATTCGCGTAGGTAGGAACTCACGCACCCGCGCACTGTAATCCCATTCGGCTGCCGCTACCAAATCAATTCCATTCAAACATTACGGCTTAAATGAAGATACATTTGGGTCGTTGTCAAACCAAGAAGATCGCTGGTGAATTCCCAGCGTGTTTATGCTTAAAGATGTAGAATGTAGAATCATCTTTCTCAGTGAAAAGAGATGCATGATAAAATGTAGCTGTATCATTTAGCAGTCAAAGAAAATTATGTTTAAATGATCTTACTATTGGTGCAAAACTATGATACTATGTCTGTAAAAGTGTGTTGGATTAACCATATCAAATCCTACTGAAATCTCCCCAGTGTTTCCAGTAACCATCCAACATACCCATGTATTTTATTGACACGATCACTAGCATGGCCTCTTATGGCTAATCAACACCCCATAGGCTTTTAAAACTTAGCTTAATCAAAGTATGAGCTGCTGGTGAAAGAAGAGAAGAAACTCAGGTTAGTTTATATTGTGTTATTCTTAATTTGAATGTGTTCTAATGGTATTGTCATTTTCGTTCTGAGCAAATATACATTTACTACCCAGATAAACAGCCTTAAACATTTCCTTTGACTGATTTCGCACAGTATTGTATATAATTGATAGCTAATCATATGATGGCAGATTCCCTTGCTCTGCAGTCCTTTTGGGGAAATTAACAGCTTATTTCAGCCAGAGATACACAAGGGCAGGGATACAATTAAGGCCCCGACGCCCCAGCGCTATCTCAGTTCCAATCCCCCCCCCCCCCCCCAACTCCTTAACTGTTTTAGATGCGAATCAGCCAAACTGAGCTCTTTTAAATTTGTAGCTGACTGCAGCTTTTTTTATTTTCATTCAAATGCCGCTTTTGCAATAGAGTCTGAGAGCTTCTCTGCTCTTGTAGCTCCTTTGTAATCCACAAAAGAGTCTATTGTAGTCCCCATGATAGCTTGGGATTTTTGACCTTTCACCCATCTCTTAAAGACGGTTTTCCCACAATGCACTGATATCCCACCTAAACCTAGAACACAGAACATGACGCTAAGGTTCTTTATTGAGATATTCTGGGAGGGAGATCATCCGTCACTAAATTGCTGCATGTAGTAATTGAGTTATGTGGTATTTTCACAACAGCAGAGAGTGATCAAAGATTTCTGTTTATCGTTGTGCAAATGGGTTACTTCTTTGGCGATTTTGGTAGCAGTATCTGTAACATAACTTAAGTTATATGCACTAGTGGTCAAACTTGTGAAAACACTGACCATTTTTGGTATTACTGTTTAAAAATGACTACCCAAATATTGGTGGTAATGTTTATTAACAATAAAAGACTGTTTACAAATATCATGCCATTGGACATTTAATTAAGTAACCAGAGCAATAGATGAATACAGTTCTGCCATCTCTAAACAAAGTGTTTCTGCAAAGTTGGCCACGATGTACGTTCACACATAGATATTTACAAATGCAGCACAACAATCAAATATAATGTAAAATAAATATATATGTGTGTCGTTAGGGCTTGAGTTGTTACGGGATGCATGTAGATGTTATTCCCACACTGGGAAAAAAATGACACAAGCCAGTCCCTCTGAAAATACACCCCCACCTCTCGCCTAATCTGTTCTGTATGATGTCATGTAAAACTGCTGTAATGCATGAGGGCTACTCAACTGCCGGACTCGATCACATCTGTATCATGTGATCGACCCACCTCAACTCCCCCAGTTATCACCCCTCCTTCCACCCCCACC
>JAODKF010000042.1:11579010-11593900 GCA_026779585.1 Mormyrus proboscirostris | reverse complement strand
CCGACGGCGAGCCTACTGACACCTCCCGCCACACTGATCGACACCATTCGACCCTCCCGCCACACAAACCGACGATCCTCCCGCGGTCCCAAACTTTTCCCTCTTATCACCTCACTCAGCTGCATGTCCCTCCACCGCTTAGCCACAGGTGACCAAATAAGTAATTTCCCCACATCAAGTCAAACACCGACTGTCTAGGACAGTCTCATTAATTCACCACAATATAGCACATTTTATACTCTAACTGAAGTGTTCTAATAAAGTCTCTTAATCTAGGGCTTTACCTTCGGCGTGTAACACACTCTCGGTGTACAAAGCGGCTTGCCCGTCTCATCCATCCTTTTATTTTCTTTACTTGTTATTTTATTTTAATCTTGATGACTTTAATATCACTTTTCTCCATTTTTTTAGAAGTCCTTTCGAAACACAGCCACTCGTTAAAACGCTGGAAAGATATTTGAGAAAAGAAGCACATGTGATTCAAAAGTAATTAAAGCTGTTGTCACGGACGCCCATTCGTACCATAACAGACAATACGATCCTATGCAGGTCGTCGGCGATCTTCGGCCGCGATCGGCTCCGACTGACCGGTCGTAGGTCCGATTCGGCCGTGAGCAGGGTTGCCAAGTCTGACGCATCTCGTGTGACACTCACGCTTTCAAACTGAAACACTGTTTGCAAACCCTACAGGCTTTTTACAAGGTAAAAATACATGTAAATACGTGTGTAGACTTGAATTGAATATCTCACGTCAACCAGCTGACGAAAGTTGGCAACCCTGCGTAAGTCGGCCCTTTATTTTATATGCAAAAATGATCACATGCAGGGGGCACATAACTGGTATTAAGTACCCAGCTCACATTAGCATTAGTGACACATACATAATCATAGGAGACTGACCAATCAGCACACAGCAAGAACTGAAGTGCAAAAGTGAAATACAGGTCTTTTAACTGAAATGGTAGTTTACAAACTCTGTCCCAGCTCATAGTGACACGGATTAGGTGATGTGTTGAACCATATGGTGTGTGTGATGGCAATTCCCCATAAGAAAACACCCCCCCCCCCATCCTCCATCTTGGTCACATGATCCCCAGTGCAAATGTTATCATCCCCTTTCTGACAGGCATCTGCATGGTCCATTAACAGTGACCATAGATGAGGTGCCACCATATTCCCATCACCATATCAACACCCGCTTCCTGTTTATTTCCTAAACATTGGGAATGAATTGATTACTGAATAATGCATTCCAGTCTATCATTAAACATCCAAATGGATCCATATTCTCCGAAATTTCATGGCTTGGAAAAGGTCTTAATTATCTGCTGAAAAATCACATGGATGTTTAAAAAGTGTAATTCCTACATAGTGATACCGAAATGTACTCAAATTGAAGTGTGGAATGTGCACTTTAATCATGTCAATTAATTGATTTGAAGTTTTAAACTTTGGAGCAGAGTGGTAAATGAAGGAAAAATGAGCCTTTGTCCCAAACATTCAGGAGGATGCTGTATTTATGAACAGGCAATATAAGTGTATGCCAAAAAACTGAGTATGTAAGTATAGCATACGTGCACATCGCATTCACGGTCTGAATAAGGTCCCCACATATAGCTTTAGTATTGAGGATTGTCTCATTTACTGCGCTAGACATTTTACGCAGGATCGTGGCGATACCACTGCAACAGTGACTCTGATACTGCTGTTATATTTCTTAGCCCGTCTCGGCCGGCAGGGGGCGTAGCAGCGTCGCCCAGCTCGTGCTGGGGAGATGGGCGGTCGCTGAGCCGGAGATGCTGAGAGAAACTGGGAGCGGCGTGACGGAGACGGTGGGCTGGCATCCAGTGAGATAACGCGCTTTCTTTGTTTTACACTCGTGGTCTTTTATGTTTATTAAGCTTCGCCGGTGTGGGGGGAGATTATCGCCTCGCGTTTTATGTTTTGATGCGATATTGATTATAATTAACATACGGACGGGTAGCCGCTGGGCGCCGACCGAAAGCATCGCGTAGCGTCTTGACAGCTATGGTACCCTGCTGATCCGGCCAGAAACCAGTTTTACAGACGGTGCAGGGTCTGCGAAAGTAACGGAGCATTAACCCATGACTCTAGGCCCTGGACAAAGGCAGGAGGAAAGCAGCGCCTCCGGTTAATCGTATAAAACCATTTCGGCAACTGAACCCCCCCCCTTCTTCGGGGCTGCTTTACTGACCTGATCTGGGATATGTTCGGATTACCATATTTATTATAACATTTACCACATAGACAATTACAGCCTGGTTCAGGAACTCCATTCAAACAAACGCGCGCGTACATAAATATTTATGTATGTTCTTCCTTCCACTGCACGCGCTTTATCTTCGAATAAATCACTATATTTTAGTACTTATTTTAAAGATTAAATAATAATAATATTGTTTAATATTTCCTAGTCATAATAAAGTGATTCTTTTGGGATTTTAAGAAGTGTTCAGTGAATGCTCCTTTCACTTGTCTTCCACCTTTGCGAGCTGTACAGGTATTTCGCGATGTTCAGCTTTCACAGAGTGACGGAGTACCTCCACTGGCTCCGGCCCGGGGTGACTGGCTCTGGCTCCAAAACACCGTCCGGCATTTCCCTCAGGGTTCAGGCGGAGCTGGACAGCTCCTTGCCGGCGCTCAGCGCAGCGATCAGAGCTCTGAAGTGTGCTACTGACTCCTGGGACACTGACGAGATCTTACGCGCGGTAGCGAGTGTTCTCCAGCTGGTAGAAGAAGCATGGCTTCTGCCCACCATCGGACGGCAGGTCGCCGATGAAATCTGCAATAAAATCCGCCTTAATGGAGGCTTGGAGCTCATTCTGCATCTGATTCAGTCACCGGATATAGAAATCACATACGCAGCTGCCAGGGTGCTTGAGCAAATACTGGTTGCAGAGAACAGGTATGAAGCATTCACATTTTAGTTAGTTGTCAAATGTATAAGCGGATATTAACATAAACCAACGTTTATGGACATAATAACCCTGTTTAACATGCAGCGCATTTCAGCTCCTGTCTGAGAGCTTCGCATGTCTGACCAGGGTTGATGTCACACGCTCTGCAGGGACTACATAGCCAGGATGGGCCTCGGGGTGATCCTGAACCTGAGCCACCAGCAGAGGGACCCCCAGCTTTTTCACAGTGTGTCTGGCATCCTGGAACACATGTTCAAGCACTCGGAGGAGACATCCTGCCAGCTCATCGATAACGGGGCACTGGACGCCTTGCTGTTTTGGTGCCGGGGCACGGATTCCCGGGTTCTGCGTCACTGCGCTGTGGCCCTGGCTAATTGCGCCATGTACGGCGGGCACAGCTGTCAGCGTCTGATGATCGAGAAGCAAGCAGCCGAGTGGCTTTTCCCACTGGCGTTCTCTGAGGAGGACAAGCTGATCCGCTTCCACGCCTGTCTGGCCGTGGCCCTCCTGGCAGCCAACCGGAAGCTGGAGAAGGAGGTGGTGCGCTCGGGGACACTGGAGCTTGTGGAGCCCTTCATCTCATCACTGGACCCTGATGAATTTGCCCAGGCCCTGCAGGACAGTGCCGACTGCATGCAGGGTCGTACCGCCGCTGACCTGCAGCACCTGCTCCCCCTGCTGGACGGAACGCGAGCTGAGGGGAAGTGCATCGCGGCCTTCTACTTCTGCGTGGAGAGCAGTATTAAATCGCACCAGGGCAACACCAAGGTGAGCCAGCCCTCGCAATGACATCAGGGGCACTGCTGCCACCACAAACCTTGTTTAACCCTGAAGTGAAAAACACTTCAAAATTTAAGTGGTTTGGTTGGACATTCAGAGAGGAGACCCTTTCAAGCTGCCAGTGGGATTTGGATCTGTCAAATACATGTTAGTGCTGTTGTTAATGTCTCCGTAACACCCAGGGTGGCTGCCCCCATCTCCCTCCCTCATCCCCTTCAGATATTCCATGAGATTGGCGCGGTGCAGAGCCTGAAGCGCATCGTCATGTACTCAGGAAACGGCACTGCCAGGCGCCTGGCCACACGGGCACTCGCCATGATGTCTGAGGAGGTCCCGCGCCGCGTCCTTCCTTCCGTGGCCAACTGGAAGAGCGGTGAAGTGCAGAAGTGGCTGAAGCAGATCGGCTTCAGCGCCTACTGCGAGCGCTTCCAGGTGACCGCGCCACACGGCTCCCGGCATGGCAGCGCTCGGCTGAGTTCCTGTTGAGGTGTGCTGTAACTTCAGATGCTCTGCTGTCTCTCAGGAGCTCCAAGTGGATGGAGACCTGCTTCTCAACATCACGGATCATGATCTCTGCCATGACTTGGGCATGTCACAATGCTTGGCTCGCAAGAGGTCAGTGTGGGATTTGGTTTGTGATGTCCAGTTGAAACATAGGCGCGTAGCTAACTGTGTAGCAGCACATCAGGCATCCTGTTAACAACTGGGATACATAAACATCCTTCCTTGTTGGAAAGAGCAGGTACCTGCTGAAGCTCACTCAAACCATGCCACCAACTTGCTCGTACAAATATAGGGGAAGGTTATTATTCATAATTGATTAAATATTTGACTGATCACTATCTTGTTTTTGGCTTAACTGTAAGGTTCATCAGAGAACTTCGAGTCCTGAAAACCTATGCCGACTACTCGATGTGCGACTCCAACAACCTGGCGGACTGGCTGGCCACTGTGGACCCGACTTTCCGGCAGTACACCTATGGTCTGGTCCAGTCCAGGGTGGACCGCCATAACCTGCTCCAGATCACGGACCAGCAGCTTGAGTCTGATTGCCATGTAGCAAACGGCATCCACAGGGCCAAGATTTTATCTGCGACCAGGCGCTTCTCCAAGCCAAGTCTTGTCGATTCTGGACCGGATGGCCCGGATGTCTTCATCAGTTACAGGAGGACCACTGGCTCCCAACTGGCCAGGTGAGGAGTTTGTGTGTATCAGAGTCAAGGAAGGGGAACTGAAGGCCTCTGTTCCTGCTGCTACTGAATGCTCCTTAGGGGTGACACATGTTGGGAATCTTGCAGAAAGTGCTGTTTCATTGGGCATTGATGATTGGGTGATAAATGCAAAGTGAGGGTACAGTAAAATGTCACTCGAGGTTGTTCACACATGATTTTTACCTGTAATCTGTCATGGTACCTTCCATGAATATAGCTTTATGAACATGTTATGAAGGTATTATCATGAGAGCAGAATCTTCTCAAAACTGAATGGTTGGCGTGGATTGACTGGAGGGAGTCAATGTGAAGCTCCGGTCCTTCTCTGCTGTCTCCAGCCTGTTGAAGGTGCATCTGCAGGTGCGAGGCTTCAGTGTTTTCATTGATGTGGAGAAACTGGAGGCGGGGAAGTTTGAGGAGAAGCTGATCCAGAGCGTCCAGCGAGCAAGGAACTTCATCCTGGTGCTGTCGGCCAATGCGCTGGACAAGTGTATGGGGGATGAGGCCATGAAGGACTGGGTGCACAAGGTCTGGCCTGTCTCACGGCATGCTGCTCTCTTTTGTTTTGTGTCTCGTTGTAGCCAAAGCCCCACTGTAGTTGGATGTTCTGTCACCAACAGGAAATCGTCATGGCGTTGAACAACCAGAAAAATATCGTTCCCGTCATCGACAGCTTCGTGTTCCCTGAGCCTGGCACCTTGCCAGCTGACATGAGGCCCATTCTCAACTTCAATGGCATTCAGTGAGTGAGAAGAAGTTTGCCGTCTTGAGTCTGTCCGTTTGGGGCACACTGTAAACATCAAAAGGCTACAGCCTCTCCCATGTATCATTCCAGGTGGTCTCACGAGTATCAGGAGGCGACCATCGAGAAAATCCTACGTTTCCTGAAGAGACCCCTTAGCCATGACCAGCTGGATTGCCAGGAGAGCGCTCAGGAATCACCAAGGCCTTAGTGTGGACTGGATCCACCCTGGCATCGTGTTCCCTGACCGCATCGCTTGTGATCCTGCCCTCTCTAGATCTGCTCTGAACATGCTCACTGATCCCTATAGGCCAGTCTCTCCATTAGTAAAATTAGGCTGGTGTCTGTGCATGTTGTGAAATTTCTACTGTTGGAGACTGGCAGACTTCACCTTTCTCTCAGGAATCTAAAGATAGAAACCTTGTGCCTCTGAAAACCCCAAGCTGTATAAATAGCAGTTACCTACCCTGCCTTAAATGCCCTAATGTTAAAGGTTATTCACCTGTGAATATGTATATTGTGTTTGCATTGTCATCCAATTCTGCTCTTGAACTGTTAGAGCATAGGTGTGATTTGTACCTCCCTCAATGGTGCTGAAACTAACCAATGGCAGACATCCATCCACAATGTGTCCATTTTCTAATACTGCTCGATATTCAAATAGGCTTCAGGCATCCAATAAGAAAACAGCAGAGATCTGAACTGAGATTGGTCTTTCATTCTAAAGTGATAGGGCTCCTTGTCTTAAAATGCTGTAAATTATCCCTGCCCAAAGCCCCCAGTAAGCAAGCCAGTGGCAAGGAAAAACTCTCTAGAAAGAAGAAACCTCAGGAGGAGCCAGATTCAAATGGGGAGCCCATCCTCCATGGCCACACAGGAAGTCAAATGAATAGGATGGCACAATCCTTACACTGTCCAATTTTTAAAATTAAGTGAATGCAATACGCAACCTCCGGCAGATATGGCTATGGCAGCATAAGTAGGAGGGAGAGGCAGGTGGGAACGCAGGCATGGGGAGTCCCTGAAATGTCAGCACTCCAATTCCACAAGGGGGTGTGAAGCTAGAGTGACATACTGACAGTTCAGCTCATCCAAAGCCAATGGCACCGATCCTCACCCAGCTCTGCACCTCACCGTGTAGACTGTGGAGTGAGTGGTTAGCTAGAGCTAGAACTGGAGTCCCTATAAACTAGACCAAACAAGTGTGTTCTTAGTCTAGTCTCCAGTACTGAGTGTGAGTCTGAATCTTGCACATCTGCTGGGAGAATGTTCCACAGTTCTGTAAGAGAATGCTCTGCAGCCTGCCGTAGTTCTTTCTACTCTAGGTACTAATAGTCATCCTGCTCCTAGGGATCGAAGCAGGTTACAATGGTGCGATAGCGATGCGCATAATCAACATGCAGTACTTTCTACTGATGCCCGGCAGTGACATCATCCACCCAGTCACATTGCCGCATGTAGCGAGGGTAAAAATCTCATGAAGCGTTCAGCAATGTATCATACTGTGTTTTTTTTCTATTTAACCAAATGCTTACTTCAGTGACAGGATTTATTTAGTTATATCTGGCTTATGATGTTTTCAACTTAAAATGGGTTCATCAGAACATAAACCCCATTGTGAGTCCAGGAGCACCTGAATTGACACTGTACTATGTAAAAATATTACATTACTAACTGCCCATTCTCATATGACATCAGTACCAAAAACATCTCTTCTATATTTAGCCTACTTTAGCTTACCGTTTAAGCTGATACTCATCTAAATGCTGAAGTAGCGGATGTAACCCCAACAATGTGAGCTTCAGAATTAACCAGTGCTGTCAGATGTTAGGATGAGCCCAGGCAGCATGCAGTACTATTCTGGTTTTGTTTTTTTGAAATGTTAAGACAGCATTAAAATGCTCACACAGCCTATGAAGGTGTGTAGTATTTACTGGATGATTTACGTACCACCTCCCCTTGGCCACCCCAGCTGGTCAGAGCTCTGCTGGTCGATAACTCGTCATGTTTCTTGAAGCCACCTGACCGTGGCTTTCAAGTTGTGCTTCTCTCATGCTGAGGGCTGTTTCCATCTATCCATCCATCCATCTGTTTGCTTTAATGTTAGATGTAATCAGACAGAAACCAGCTGAACTTCTAAACCAATAAAATGCCAACACAGAATATAGAATTTTTTTCTGTATTATATGAAACAATCACATCGTTTCTTCTTTAAAAAATCAAGTAATATGGCTCATTGCCTTCCATTCAGCAGTAAGATAAGATGATAAACAATCACCCCGACTCCCCCTGACATTCATACAGTATATTCCGGCCTCCCCCCAATCTCTGCGGAGATGGCATCCACTTTCCCTCCTCCAAGGGGAGCTGGTGTCTGTGGGTTGGCGCCATAGCCTTGTACGAGCCAGTCCTCCGTATAGCAGATTAACTCCGTAATTCCAGGCCAGTTATTCTGGTCTGGATTATCTTGGCTCAGACCTGCAGGCTACAGTATCAGCACACCTGTGCTATGCTCCCTCCACTGGCCTCCTGTAGCTGCCCACATCAGATTCGAAACACTGATGCTCGCCTGGAACGCCAAAAATGGACCAGCACCCTACCTAAAAGAACTGACCTCATCCCACACTGCACCACGCTCTCTCGGACCCTCCAGCACCGCTCGACCAGTCCCACCATCTCCCAAGGCGCAAGGAAGACATGAGACATGCACCCAGGCTCTTCTCTGTTTTGGCATTTAAGTGGTGGAATGAACTTCCTGTAAATGTCCCAACTTCTAAGTCACTGGGTGCCTTCAAACGACGGCCAAAAACCTGCTGCTTTTGGAAGTACTTGGATTAGCACTCCCAGGATTATACTGTTATTATTTAAAAACATGTATCACTTGCCAACAGAGTTTTTTAGAGTGATAGTCTTCTTAGCCAGGTTCTGCTGAACCAGTATCAGAATGCATTCACTGATGACACTCCTAAGCACTTATGTAATTCGCTCTGGCTAAAGGCGTCTGCAAAAAAGCTTTAAATGTAAATGTAAATTCAAGGCTTCAGTTTATATGACAAAAGCAGCATGTCTTCCAGTTACAGACTGGGGACAAAGGAGCACTTCACTGCAGTTTGGAAGGCAGCTTTCCTGTACTCTGTATTAACAGCAATATTATGGGTACCTGATCCATTCATCACAGTGCCAGTGCCCAGGCTACTGACCTGACTATGTCAGTCTCCTCATCAGTGCCTCATGAAAAGGAGAATCGTGCTAAAAAAATTGAGACTCCCTAACCTGACCACTGCTTACTGTAAGCTGTTCTGTAAGTTCTTTGGAACATTTGCAAAAATTCAGTTTAAAAATTTAAAAAAAAATCTCCTGAAGTATAGGGGAGTTTTAGAGTATAGCTTTGGTTTCAGATGCACATGTTAAATGATGAATCGGAGGCTGCAGTCTTTGTTACTGCTTTCCCCCTTCCCTGGTCTCCTCCGGCATGACATGCTGTCAGGATGCCCCCGCGGCCTCCCTGCCAGCCGTCCTCTGTTCCCAACACCTGATGGCTCTGTGGACACAGAGCAAGAGGCAACAGACATCAACAGCATACACGTGAACACAAAGAGAGAGGAAATGTATGCTAACAGCAGCGTGCATGAGGAAATCCATGCCGTTAAAACACTCAGCGGCCACATTACTTTTTACCAAAACTCCTGGAACAAATTTCTTGAACTATTTATCCTCAAGTGGAGAAGAGAACCCAGAAATCACACTTCACTGATACCCCCCCCCTATATACACCCTGACTCCGCCTTTAGCCTTTAAAAGCTAAAGACAGGACTGGGCATATAAGGGGACGACCCTTACCCGATGACGGCCATGGGGATGACGAGGAGGCCGGCTGCCAGCAGGAAGGGCAGCCCCTTCATGATGTGTAGGGTGACGGGGTACAGGGAGCTGAAGACCCCGCTAGCCACCAGGGCGCAGAGCCCCTCCACGCAGGCTACCGACGCAAACAGAGCACCTGGGGGGGGGGCGGCGACAGGGCCCATTTTTACATATATCCCTGGGGAACTTGAGCTGCACTTTCGGACAGATATTTTGCATTTATTGCTTAAACCACATTAGGGAAAACGTGTTTGTATAACTATACAGTTTTGTGGTGCTAGGGGGCGCCAAATTCTCTAGATGTAGTTCTTTAAAGAAAGAAGCCATAACCACTCGTTTAGCGCCAATTCTCAAATAAAACGTTAATGGGAAATTCATTTTCTGGCCAACGTGCACTTTTATGACCAAATTCCTAATGCCTGACAACAACACCCACTGCAGTGACAGATCTACTAAGTAGAATGTACAAAATGTCCACTTATGAAGGATAAGACAAATTGAGAATGGAAGTTTGAAGTAAAGTCGTAAGTACAGCGAGAGTCACACCTCGGTTATTGTGATTTTCAGCTATCGACCATTTTACTTAATGACCTGGTCAATGGAACAGAACTCGATCACTAAGCGAGTAGTGGCTGTATGCTTTTTTAGAAAACCACTGCAGAAACAGGAGTCAGAACCTTTGGACCGAAGATTGACAGAAAAACAGGCTTTTGTCTCATGCTCGTATGGTCCCTACGTGAGGTGCCATCGAAACCACACAGAACCACAGCAAGCTCCAACCCAGGCCCGGCCTCACCTTGCTCTGAGGATCCAGCCAGCTTCGACATTTTGGAGCGCAGTACTGGCGTGGTGGCCAGGAAGAGAAAACACAGACCATAACCTGGCGACACAGAGGAGGACCGTCAGAAGAGGTGGCCGATGGTGACCAGGGCCTGGTAACTACACCATCTACCAGCCATGATACACACATCATACTTGTTAGACTCAATACTCTGGATATGATTGTGCTCCTTAAATCCAGAAGATGGCACTATAACACAGGGATACGGACTGCTACAACACCAAGCTAGGCCAAGTGGACTTCATGCTGATACGCTGACAGAGTGCAGCAAACATGCCAGTGGTGGAAAGCGCAAAGCCCTTTTGAAACAGCTGCGACGTGGCACTGATATGCAGTTTTCTGTGATCCGGCCAGCCAGCAAGTATCGAGACAGGATTTAACAGAATTAACATTTCATCTAACTTATTGATATAATTTATCACCTATTTTCACACCATGCATTCTGGAATACAGACTGTGCGTCAGGACTACCTGTGAACATGAGGGCGGTGCTCCTGGCTAAGGAGATGACCACCAGGCTGGCCACATTGGACACCAGTCCCGCCACAGCTACCCACGAGTCCTCCAGGCAGCACTGCATGACGCGCAGTCCCAGCAGGCTGCTCAGGTAGGCCAGGTAGAGCGCGGCCGAGCCCAACCCCACAAGCTCGGGGCCCCAGCACAGCGGCTCACTCAGCTCATACAAAACGTAGAGGTCCCGGCTGCCAAAGTGCACCGTCACCACCACAAAGAAGCAGAGCAGGTAGAGCCAGAGCAGGCCTCGGTGCCGCCGCCCCCCTGCACAGTACAGGCGGCGGAACGCCGCATGGTGCTCCGGCGTGAGGAAGCGGGCCGCTGGCTCGGGGCTCACGGACTCCGACACGAAGAAGAACACATAAGCAGCCGCCACCAGGTTGCAGGCCAGCGCCAGCCAGAAGGGGTTGGTGTATCTGCAGAGGAGAGCCGGCAGGAGATGTCAGCAGCTCACCTGATGAGACACTTTTGGCGGCGTGTGAGGATCGGAGAAGCTGCTGTACTGGTAACCAAATGGAGCTTCATAAACCAGTTGCTGTATTTTCTGAACCCACTAGATCGGGGCTCTTCAAATCTGGACCTCTATTCCAAATCCAGGCCTTGTTTTCAGTTCTCCCAGGTAGTTTCATAATTACTGATTCTGATTGGTCAGAGGCTGCGCACCTGACTGACAGGTAAAGGAAGGCTGAAAAACCAGCAGTGCTCGGACCTCGAGGACCGTGATTTGAATAATAGGGCACTAGATGATGCTAGATCAGGGGTGGGCAGTCTTATCCAGAAAGGGTCGCTGTGTTTGCCTGTTTTCATTGCAACTCCCTAATTAGATTACTAATTAGTGGAATGATTGGCTGAAGAGTCCTCATACCTGGGTTTGTACATCTTACCTAAAGGTTACCCCAAAATCCTGCATACACACCGGCCATTTGCAGATAAGGTTGCCCGCCTCTGTGCTAGATGATTCAAAAGGCTCAACGCATGTCCATAAGCAAACCAAGATTGGCATCTAGTGGGGTCAAATATACCAAAAATGTTTCGTGAAGCTTCATTTGGCTATTACCTGCCGATGGCGGCGCCCCGTACCCCTGTGCCCGACGCCATGGGCCTCCAATGGCACCAGCAAGCATGCCAGCCACCCCAAGACTGGCCTCCAACACAGCCACGCGGAAGGTGCGGGAGCGACCGCTGCTGACGTCGGCAACATAGGCAAAGCAGCCCGCGAGAACGGCGTTGAAGTCACCCGTGAGGGCGCCGAGAAGCCGCCCAACCAGGAACCACCCCACGGGCAGCTGCAGGTACATCACCAGCAAGTAGATGGCAGCCTGCAAGGCCAGGCCCAAGCTGGCGATGACGAGCACTGGCTTCCTGCCCACTCGGTCGCTCCAGGAACCCAGCAATGTCACCATGACGACACCCACGGTGAAGCCCCCCAGGTTGATGTACATGCTCCAGTGGGCTGTGAGGGTCTCAACCTCCTTGATGGGATGAAAATATGAGGGTAGAATCAGAGGTACTCGCTCTAAAAAAAAAAAAACCTAAAAAAGTAGATATCTGGCCTGCATGGACCAGAAGCACCCTCAGCATCATGGGAAATGGAAACTGGTGACTCCCTGTTAAGTCTGATATATTTAAAGGCAAGAGAAAATGAGCTGCACTATTACTGAACTACTATAACGGCAAGAAGCGGAAGCACCTAAAGTCACTACCATTCTGGTTCTGGAAGAACTTTAGACAAGTTTCCTGAGTATCTCATGGACTGTGTTTCATGGTTTAAAGTTAGGATTTTGGGTTAGGTCTAGGGGATTAAGGTTTTAGAGTTATGGGTCCCATATAAAACGGGATTGTCCAGGTCTGGAAAATAAACTGGTTTGTCCCGTATTATACGGGACGGGTAGCAACCCCATAGTTACGGGATTTAGGGATAGAATTAGGCTGCCTAAATGTTGACTGCACTTCAGATATTTATTTTCACTTTCAATTTCATAAGTACAAACAAGTTCTGAGTTTGATGATGTTAAATCACAAGCAAAATACGCAGCACCGAACATCTCCGAACAGCACCCCGTCCCGGTCTCCCTCCCGCTTCCCCGGTTCACCACCTTCTCCAGCGCGTCGGGCGGCCCGCTAGAGTTGCCGCATCCCCGCGTCGCAGTCCCGTTGTATCCGACGGCAGCGCTAAACCGCTCCCAGAGGTACTGCGTGTACAGCGGCATCTGCAGCGCCAGCGAGAACATGGAGAGGAAGAGCACCGGCTCCACGGTGACGCCGAGCCGGCGGGGAAAGCTCCTCGGCTCCGGCTTCGCCCCGTCCTCCGGCTCCGGCTCCGGCCTCCCCCCAACCCCCGAGGCTGATCGGCTCTGGCTGAAGTCCGATATGCCTTCTGGCTCCGGGAGAAGCGCTTCGGTGTCCGCGGCGTCCATGACCAAACTTGAGCTTCTCTCGCAGACTAACCCTCCACCGCTACTTCCTGGATGCCTAACACCTAAAAGATAACTTAATAACTAATGAAAAGCTCAGCTCCCAACCAAAAACTACTGTTGTGTTAATCATTTTACACGTTTCACGTAGTCCGTCATACAACAAAACGATAATACGTTCATACGTGACCTGAGTGCGATTCCATAAAGCGGGCAGCAGGCGGCATCGTGGTTCAGGGACTGAGCTGCAAATGCTAAAGTGCTTTTAATGTTTTAAATTAATTATGCGACATTGTGAGCGATGTTTGTGTATTCCCTTGGATAAAACGGTGAGGTAAACGGTCTATACACATCTATAGCGATTCCCAAACAAGACACAAGGCAGACTTGCCACAGACCTCAGTTTAGGTCACGATATTTTCCTGACATCACTGTTTTTTTAGACTGCATTTTCTCGGAGTTATAGCAGGTAATGATTAAATCCCTCAGTACAAGCTCTTCCTGAAGTCTTGATAAAATAGACTTAGACCTGTTTATCTCTTCGGTGACATTGATTACTCTGCAGTTCCTTGAAATAATCCTGCCAACTTCTTAAACAAGCAGTGCATCTTTATCAAAGCACGAGGCAGTAACTGCAGTGTGGGACGCGATCACACTGCCGTTCTGATACAAACAGAGCAGCACCTGCCTGCCTGCTCTAAGACGCTGGGCTCGTAAATTTCATTTTAACGTGCTGTCCTCACTTTAACCTCTTTTGTCTGTTTCTGCAGGAAAAATCTTGTGTGATTTTGTCTTACATAACATTTGGACTTCAACTATAAAGACAAAGTTTATTAATACCAGCAGTTGGTTTATAAAGAATTAGTAAAATTTGTTCATTTTCATACAGTTTGATATCCTAAAAGTCCAAAAATGTATCTTCAACCGAACTTATGATTTATTAACTTTATCCCCAGTTCTGAAAGTGTTAAATCTGTTATTGCTGGTATTCAAGAACCGACTGACTGTCTGATGACTCAAATACTGATCGATGATGCTACCAAAAGTGTAATTTTTTTGAGTTCAACAAAATATGGGATTGCACTTATATGGAGGATTCGTGAATGGAATGAGACACTGGTGAGAGAAGAGTTGCAGACGGGGGCTCCACGTGTGACGTTTGTGCAGACGGCAGGGTGCCGGAAACTTTTAGTACTTTTTTGAAGCTTTTGTTACTGGACTTTGAACATCTCCGGTAACCTTATCAACGCTGTGCACATACCTGCGTTTTAAAAGCTGGTCGGCATGGTAAGTGCCGGTTGTCATGGTTATGTAAGATCACGATGAGTGTGCGTATGCTCTCTGAATAAAGTTTTTTTGCTTATTGTTTTTGTCTTGTCGAACATTATTTTATACAGGGCCATTTATTTATGTAATTGCATCGGAAAACTTTCTCAGTTGCAGGATCTGCTGTTAAAGAAAACCCTGAGTCATTTTAAGTAGCGTTTTACATGATGACATCATTATTACGTATCTGTTTCAGGAAACTTTTGTTAGTTATTTTGTTAAAGGTTTCTTTTACGTTGCTATCACTTCCTGTATTTTACAAT
>JAODKF010000042.1:11560326-11572114 GCA_026779585.1 Mormyrus proboscirostris | reverse complement strand
CGCCTAAGCCCAACCCCAAGCCTCATTCTGAGTAAGATCAGCACTGCCTAACCCTAACCCCAAACCCCATTCTGAGTAAGCCCAGCACCACCTAACCCCAAGCCTCATTCTGAGTAAGATCAGCACTGCCTAACCCTAACCCCAAACCCCATTCTGAGTAAACCCAGCACCGCCTAACCCCAAACCCCATTCTGAGTAAACCCAGCACCGCCTAACCCCAAACCTCATTCTGAGTAAACCCAGCACTGCCTAACCCCAATCCCAAACCTCATTCTGAGTAAGCCCAGCACCACCTAACCCCAACCCCAAACCTCATTCTGAGTAAGCCCAGCACTGCCTAACCCCAACCCTAAACCTCATTCTGAGTAAGATCAGCACCGCCTAACCCCAACCTCAAACCTCATTCTGAGTAAACCCAGTATCCTGGTAATATTTTGTTGCTCATGAAACATTCACTTATTTGGTGAATCCCACCTGCATGGTATTTATATCAGGCAGAATCAAATATGGATCCATGGATCCTACAATGAAATCCCAGAACTATTTGGAATAAACACTGTCACTCTTCCCCCGATAGGCTGTTTCCAGACAACAACGATGTGATCAACTTTGCCACTTGGTTTGGATTCTCCTTCCCCAACATGCTGCTGATGTTGATCCTCTCCTGGTTCTGGCTCCAGTTCATGTTCATAGGTTTCAAGTAAGACACACACCCATATTTTTGGCTTCAGCATAAATGCTAATGGTCCTCGAGAGTTTAGGCCCTGATGCATGATGGGATTCACAGAGGCTTTCAGGCTAACTGTGGGTGGGACTATTGCGCTCTGTCAATCACTAATTGGTGAACTCAGTCCCCACTGGTTTCCCTGTAAGTTTCTAATGGGTTCCCTTTGAGTTAAACAAGGCAGCAATAGATGTAGGATCATATGCGTGAATGACGTCCTTTGGGGAGGATGAGTGTGGTGTGATGCCCAGTGCAGTGCAGGCAAATCCAGCACTGACAAGTTAATGAAACCCGCAGCTACAATTCTGAAAGCTGCCACCGATCCCTGACATATGACCTGCCCCACAGCCTCAAGAAGTCGTTTGGCTGTGGGAAGAGGAACGAAGGTGATGAAGAAGCCTACCAGGTGATGAAGAATGAGTACAAGAAGCTGGGCGGCATTTCCTTCGCGGAGGGCAGCGTGCTTGTCATCTTCGTCATTCTGGTGCTGCTGTGGTTCACCAGGGAGCCTGGGTTCATGCCTGGCTGGGCTACAGTGTTATTCAATATGGACAAACAGTAAGTGCATTGGCATCATGCTCTTCCTCAGAATGGATGTCAGGGTAGCTAAACCCATCAGTTGAAACCATGTAGACCTTCAAGTGCCGTGTATCCTTCACAGCTCTGCTGTTAGCCTTTTTTGATGAACATAAATCATGAAAGGTCCATTTAGGACCTGTTCTACTGAGTGTTAGGGTTAGGTCCAAGGACCCCAGCTAGCTGCTGTTCTAATGATGGTACGTCTTTTGTTCCAGATATGTCACTGATGGCACAGTAGCCATCTTCATGTCCATGCTGTTCTTCATTATCCCATCCCGGATGCCGTCGCTGGTTTATCGTGGAGGAGGGGATGAAGGTGCAAGTGGTGAGAACTCCTTGACACACACCCCCCCCCACCCTTCCCAAACTAATCCCTTAGCTGGACTCGAATGGTGTTTTTTGAAAACCTCTTTTCATGTCAGTCTTCAGTGATTGGCTTGAGTGACCAGGTTTTGCTCTAAAGTGTCTCCTGACTGTAAACATGTTGCTTGAGGCTTGAATGCTGATGTGATGCCTCTGGGGCTGACTCTGCAAGGTCATGTGTAAGCGTCCCTGTGAAACCGCCCTTGTGTTTTGTAAATATAGACAATGTCATCGTGATTAAGTGCAGCAGGGCCAAGCTGGGGAATGTTGAGTCGGGGAATGTTTCTGAGATGCCATATCTAGAAAACAGAGGGAGGGAGGTGGTCTGTTTGGCTGGGAGATACATTTGGGTGTGTAGAGAGGGGTCCGAAGTTCCCATCTAAGTAGAAGGACCATGAGGTCCACAATCTTGTTCCTCACATTTCCTTTTCTAATTTTCAGAGGAGAACATCAAGGCTCCACCAGCCCTGCTCAGATGGGAGGTGGTCCAGGAGAAGATGCCCTGGAACATCATCCTGCTGCTGGGAGGGGGCTTTGCCCTGGCCAGAGGCAGTGAGGTTATCTATCAGATGTTTCCATCCATTTGAACTGCGTTTTACATTTCTTGTACTGTAGTAAGAGGATCGGCCAGTGTTGCCTTTGTAATGCGGCGGGCCATTTTAATGCGACGGTTCTGCGAGCAGGTCTCGGGCTTGTCCCTGTGGCTGGGGGAGAGCCTGACGCCCCTGAAGAGCATCCCCCCGTTCGCCATCTCGCTTCTGCTCTGCCTGTTGGTGACCACCTTCACAGAGTGCTCCAGCAACACGGCCACCACCACACTCTTCCTGCCCATCCTGGCCTCAATGGTGAGCTCCATTCCCTGTATGGAAACAGAAAAATGTGAGACCTTGTGAGGAAACCCAGCTGGGGCAGCAGGAGCTTACAGCACCTCATTTTTGGGGTATTCCCCCCCCAGGCCACCGCCATCCAGCTGCACCCGCTCTACATCATGCTGCCCTGCACCCTCTGTGCCTCCCTGGCCTTCATGCTGCCGGTGGCCACCCCTCCCAATGCCATCGCCTTCTCCTACGGCCAGCTCAAAGTCGTAGACATGGTGAGTGTGTCGGACGGGAAGCTTGTGGATGTTCCTCCGTGGCCGTCCGTGAGGCTTCCTCACTCCTGGCTTCCGTCCCATAGGCGAAGGCTGGCTTCGCGCTGAACCTCATCGGCGTCCTGGCCATCAACTTCGCTCTGAACACCTGGGGCACGGCAATGTTTCGCCTGGACATCTACCCATCCTGGGCCAACACCACGGGCCCCGTCTGAGCCTCCTGGAGGGGGGAGGCACCCAGAGAGCAAAAAGAATATTCCGCACTCGGCCTCCGTGAATGAACTGCGTCATGTACTCTGCAAAACCATGTCCTCTGCCTCCCCCAGGACCATAACAGAGACCCCAGGGTCAGCCCCCCTGCAGCACCCGTGTTAGGCCTCGGGCTAGGCTGCCTGTCACACTTGCGTCCTTTTGGGGAGGGGGGGGAGGCGATGGCCAGTGGAAAACGGCTCCCCGGTTACTGTTTGTGTAAATTAAGCTGCATAAAATAAGTGTTGTCTTCCAGATGTAATGTAATCATTTTAAAAACGATTTTTGCCTAAACACTTAAAAGTCCCCTACAGATGGAAAATTTACACGTTCATAAATGGATTTTATACTTTTATATGTGTTTTTTTCCAAAGAAAAAGATATCAGTCGGACAAGCTTAGAATCTTTTGGCTCGAATCAGTAAAAATATTTATTTTCCTTATTTTCTGAATGTAATATTTATCTGCCTCTTTCAAAGGAATAAATCCTGCAGAGCAGACTTGTGTGAGTGAAAATGTATTTGCAAGCACAAGGCAGCACGATCACAGAGAGCAGCGGTTGTGGGTTCGAGGGTGTAGAATCTGGGACGTGGAATGTGTGTGTGAGTGTTTGTGTGTTTGTTTGTGTGTGTGTGTGTCTGTGCGTGTGAGTTTGTGATCAGGTTACCGTGTTCTCTGTTGTATTTGGAATATTCTGATCCTTGCTGGACAGCAATTCCAAGCAGAGAATCCCATAACTGGTTTGAGATGATCCAAGTGGTTAGAAACAGTGTGAAACAGTTTGGGAAGAGTGTGCCATTCCGGGCAATGACATGGGGCTGGGACGTCAGTCCAGGTGGGGCTGATTCCCCTCTAAAGGCAGCAGGTGGTGTTCCGGGTGGAGGGAGGGTGCTTGGGAGGTGATTGGCGCACAGACGCCTCCCAGCATCTGTGAAGCTTGCCACGTCCCTCTGGGTGGCCTCTGGAAGCACCTCGGTGATGATCCGCTGCTTCTGTTCCACGGCGCCTTGCTGTCAGCACACTGCATTCAGCGCACGTCTCTGAGGATCTCTGCGTCGAGGGATGCTCCCCGTCAGATTTGCGGGTAAGCGGGTCACCACTGCTCTATGTTTGTAAGCATTTCTATGCAGGACAGCGTTCTGCTGTTTAATGTGGGACTGCATTCGCTTGCCACAAAACTCATGGCTCGTGCATATTTGCATATTGTTACCCATATGATTGGCAGGCAGCATAAAGTATTAATTATTGTGGTATTTTTTCTTGTCTTAACAGCTTGTTTTCATTACATCACATTCTAAAAGGGATCAGAACAAAGGCACATGTCAACCGTAATTGCTTAAACAATGCGTTCGTTAAACTACTGTTGGCATTAACGCAAACTATACCTGTGTGTTTCCACTGGGGTGTTATGAATGGATAAGATTCTGTACACATGGTAATGAAGTTTTTCAGAAAACATGCCCAAATCCGTCCCTTAAGTATAATTAATTATTTTCTTACATATTTTTGATGGAAAAAGCATCTGCTAGAGAAATGTGATGAAACCACACCTGACACCTTGAGCTGTAAATCCAGCTCCAGCAAGACTTTTGCAGCCTGGATTTAAACACGGAGCCATAAATCAGGGCTTGTTCCAATCAGAGGTGGGCGTTCCTCGCTCGCTAAATATGGTGTCCCTCTTCAGGAAACTTGTGTCTCTGTATACGGCAAGACTCGTCCTCATTTATCGATAATCACTCATCCAGGCAGGTATTTTACCTTGCATGTTCACCTGGTCGGTTATTTTACTTGGTTAATTGGTTGATAATACCTCTGAAAACAATGTTCTCTTTGGCCATTCACTGTTGCTCTACTGATGCTGTTCAGACTCAGGGTTTAGCAGCAGAGACGCCTTAGGGATTGGAAGAGCACCAGTCCCTGACCGCCGTGGCTCCTGCTGTCCCTGCATAGTTCAGCGTTGCTCCCATGTAATTCCTGCTGTCCCTAGGTCCTCCAATGAGCTTCCGTGCACATGATTTCGGGGGTTGCCTGCCCCGTCACGCCTGGTATTTGGTCACCCACTCACCCTGGCTGTTTGATTGCATTTAGTAAGCTGCTGTGACGTGGCACCTGGGCACTGATTGGCAGCTGTTTACTGTAGACAGGACAGGTGTTCTCGGTTATGTTCGAGCACCATTTTTGAATCCATGCCACGGGGCCTTAGGCTATCTGCGATCCCCAGGAAAAACATATCAACACAGAAAAACACATCAAAGAAAATTTACTGGCAACATATCTACTAAATGTAAAAAAAACCCCACAGGTACATCACAGCGCAGCATGTTACTACGCGGCCACGTTTGCAGGCGTCGTAATACATGGCTGTGTTTCGACCATGTGACCCTTACGCTATATCGTCAAAAGCTCAGACCGGCCTCGCGCTTCTTGGGCTGTGTAGGGAGCTCTGTGCAGGCAGGCCGCTAAAATCCTGCAGGGTGAGTGAGGGCACATCACATGTCAAGTATGGCCGCAGGGCTCAGTCTCATAGGAAAATAATCCCATTCCGCCCATCAGAAGCGCCTATGTGAAAACGTGCGCACAGCTGTGACATCGTGCAATCACACCCTGAGCAGTTCGAGGGTCATTCATTACTCCTCTTCCGAGTCTCGGCTTTGCTCCCCCTGTGCTTTGGATCACGGCATGAACCAGTACCCCTGACAGGTACCGCTCCTTTGGGTCACCTGAAGGGTAGAGTGTTCACTTACCTGTCTCTCTCTCTCTCTCTCTCTCTTTCTTTCTCCCCCCTCTCTTTCTCCCCTCTCCCTCTCTCTCTGTACTATCTTTCAGTTGTACTGTATAAAAGATCATGGATTATATCCAGCTGCCTAATTCTCCTCTCACCCCGCAGACTGAAGGTTGTTGATGGTAGCGCAAAGGATTGGGCTCGCCTGCGGGAGTCTTCTCAGTCTCTTGGGGGTTTGTGCACATGGATTCCACCTGACGACAAGCCCTCAGCACGGAACCGCCGTATTGGACATATCTCTAAGTCTGCAACCAATCGTCTGGGTATGTGTGACTTTTTTAAAAAACGATGTGCCGATGAGCCCGTCATCAGCATCCCGCTGTTCCCCTCACTCTTCCTCCCTCTCTCCTTCTCCCTCTCTCCCTCTCGCTCCGCCGCTGATTGCCTGGCTTGTTCCTGAACCCCGGGACGCCTCTCTCTTGCACCTGAGTTCCTTTCGGCTCTGAATGGGTCAGGTGTGTGGTGACAGAACTGGATGAGGAGAGGCTCTTCTGGGCCTCGTGCACGTCTGCTGGCAGGATGGAGGGTTGTTAGGGAGCCTATCAGCAGTAGCCTCATCACCTGTCCGCCGGTCCCGCCTGCGCCTCCACCCGGGCTGCATTTACCGCGCTGAAATTCGCCTCAGTGAGCGTGGAGGCAGGGGGTGGAGGGGCAGGTACTCCACAGACAGTGATCATATCAGAGGGTCCGTCAGCCAGAGCACCTGACAGGCAGGCAGGGAGTCATTTCCCGACTGTGTCCTGGGGGCTCTGTCTAATTTTCTGCTGCTAAACTGACGGGGGGCACAGGGTGTGCTGGGGTGGGGAGAAGGTGAGCTGACGCGACAGGACCTGCCAGCTGCGCTGAAATGCAGTGTTGCTCACCCAGTCCTGACGGACCCACAGACAGACCACATTGCATCCGTCACCTGGCTCCCAGCCAATTAAAAACACCAAAAAGGTGCGTTAGGAGCTGGAGGTGGGAGGGAGCAAAAATGTGAACAGGCCGTGGGTCGCACACAGGACACGTGTGTCTTAGCAAGGCGATTGATGGCCCTCTGACCCAACATTCGCGAGTGGAAAACTCGAGTGGCCGTGGTCAGCCTTGCTTCACTGCTGAGATGAATCCGCTGCCTATGGTGGTCTGGCTGGGCCCATCTATATGGGCAGATTACAGCTTGTTATCTTTCATTGTTACAGCCTGGAGTGTCAAAGCTGCACGCTTCTGAATCCTTAGGGCATGTCAACTTGGAAAAGTCAAGGCAATAAGTGGTTCAGATAGGTGACAGGGCCTTGGATCACGGCTCCTCTAGGACCGACTGCCATGTTTACACTGTGCTGCCTGGCTGGTGTTCGGGCTGGATTTGGTGCTTTAATGTATCTGAGTCTGTGTACGTGTGTGTGTGTGTGTGTGTGTGTGTGTGTGTATGTACCCTCCTGGTTGGCCCCCCATTGGTGTGTACCTTACTCTGACCACCCCAGGCCCCCAAACTAAAAGGGCCTGTATCATTCTCTTCCTTTCCCTTCCTGTGATGAAAACGCCCGCCGTTGTTGATTTGCGTGTCTCGCCTCGCGTGTCACTGGTTGCTGTGATGTGTGTTCATACTCGCACCATCTTTCTTTTTTATGGAAACCCGAACTTTCATTGATATTGTTCCAGAAAATTATTACTCAACACAGCATTTTATGAGCAATTAGCTTAATAAGACTGACACACGCGTATGGGCACATGCACATACACACACACACACATACACACACAAGTTGTTTTGTCCATTCATTTCTATGGAAAAAACCATAATCCCAATCAAGACACCCTTAACCTCTACCCATCCCTAACCTTAACCATAAGTAACTAACCCAAATACAACACTTTTGGCATTTTTACTTTTTTGATTGCATTTACAGATTTTTAATAATAATAATAATAATAATAATAATAATAATAATAATAATATATTTTATTTGTAACGCACTTTACATTTAAGACAATCTCAAAGTGCCACAAAATAAAAGCATTGTCATAAAACGCAAAAAATAAAAAATATATCTAGAAGAACTAACATAAAACTAACATAAAATAATTAAATCAAGAAATAAACCTAGAAGATGATAAAAACTACATACCTAAAATAAAACTTGCATCATAAGAACACAGATATAAAAGATTTTCATAAAACTGAGGTTATCCAATTGGGCACCTCAAAAGATGTCCCTTAAAGTAGGGAAATTTCTGGCTTTACTACACTTTGGGGACAATTTGGTCCTCAAATGTGATCTATGCAAACCCATACAGACATACACACACACACAGGTTTGCAATTATATCTTTGTGGAGACTCTATAGGGAAAAACTCTAATCCCAACATGGCGACCCTAACCCCTATCCAGCCCTAACCCTAACCAAAAGTAAGCAAACAAAATATGAGACTTTTGGCATTTATAGATTTGTGTATTGCAATCACAGATTTTTATAGAATTGAAAAAATGTTCCCCACAACATCAAAATAACAGGTTTGTATCACATTGTGGGGACACGCAGAGGTGATGTCATCAGTGCTGTCTGTCCCTCAGTTTCTTGACTGATGCAGATGCTTTTGGAATTTAAATTGCATATAATTTAACATATTTTACATGATTTGTACTTCTGGTGCTTTTTAGTGTTTGTAATTGCACAGGCAGAGAGAAAAGTGGTGTGAGTGGAGAGGGAGCAGAGAGGGAATGGAGAGAGAGAAAAATGGGGGGCAGAGAGGGAATGGAGAGAGGGAGAAGGGGGGCAGTGAGGGAGCAGAAACAGAATGGAGAGAGCAGAGAGAAAACAGACAAGAAACATAAATCAGAGAGGAAGCAGAGAGAGGGAGCCTAGAGAGGAAGGAAAGGGAGAAGAGGGGGATGAGAGAGAGTGGAGAGGACACAGAGAGGGAGCAGAGTGAGGCGGCGGAGAGAGAGAAGAGAATGAGCAGAGAAAGGTAGAGTGGGAGAAGAAAGGGAACAGAGCGAGGGAATAGAGAGAGGGAGCGGAGAGGGAACAGACAGGAAAGAAGAAGGAAGCGGAAAAGAAGGAGCATAGAGGGAGCAGAGAGAGGGAGAAGTGATATTTCCCAGCACCTGTTTGTGTCGCATGGCTGCTTGCGAGGCAGGTGCAGCACTGAGCAGGTCTGGGCTCGGCTGCAGGGGGTGTGCAGCCCCAGGAGGCATCTTGGCCCCTTCTCAAATGAAGGGGGACAGGAACTAATTGTCACCAGTGGATCCAATCTGGGCTTCACTCTCCAGAAGAAACCTGAAGAAAGTCGTAAATCGTAAAACTCCGAGGGGGCCCCACATCACACACTCCAAGGGGGCCCCACATTATACACTCCGAGGGGGCCCCACGCCACACACTCCGAGGGGTCCCCACGCCACACACTCCGAGGGGGCCCCACATCACACACTCCAAGGGGGCCTCACATTACACACTCCAAGGGGGCCCCACACCACACACTCTGAGGGGGCCCCACATCACACACTCCAAGGGGGTCCCACATCACACACTCCTAGGGGGCCCCACATCACGCACTCCGAGGGGCCCCCACGCCACACACTCTGAGGGGGCCCCACGCCACACGCGTAGGGCTGGGAGGACCAGCGAGGAACACGAAACCTCAATCTGCACTCTAGATGAAGCATTTTCAATTAGCCGGAGAAATTCTAGTCAACCCAGACAGCGGCAAGCCTGCCATGACACTTCAGTAAGTATTTATTTTGCTAGCGGAGATGATACTCACACCCCAAACCAATGGAGGGAAGAAGAAGAAAAAGGAATACATCAGTTTGCTGAACTATGCCTTTGATGAAAAGTGAAATAAAGGGTGCATACAGCCCATTTCAGATGCCAGTCAAGCGTTGTGGTGGGGAGGGATGATCGTGGGGGGAAATGTCCAGACACGTTGGGGAAACAAACCGAATATTCAAGCCTCGCAGAATCATCACGGACGAGGAAACGCGAGACCTCGACTGAAACCCGAATGCCCTGAAACGATCGCTTATCTCATTATTACTGAGCCAGTTTCAATTCTTATGACTGTTTGCAGATCGTGGCAACGGCGGCGCTCTCCGGTGGTGACCTCGTCCTGCGTGTCACCGAGGAACGCCCCCGTGTTTGTGGGATGTCTGGGCGGGGGGGCACTGCTGTACTGCTGTGTGACTGTCAGTCAATAGACAATGCTACCCTTTGTGAGTGAATAGGGCACTGATTTGCCATCGGTGTGAGATTATGTCAGGAATAAATCTCCTGGTGAAAGCTGTAGCGCCATGGCAACCAAAGGGAAAAACAAATATTTAAAGAATCAATTAACAGGCACATCAAGAGTAACAAGGACCAGTCTTGTGGCAGAATTCCTCATAGCGCTTGCAGTGACTGGGGGTCTCCTGTCCTTGTCTCTCTGTCAAATGGAGCAGCTCGTGTTTCCAGTGTCCAAAGGAGGTGCTGAGATCACGGTGAGGCATGGCGTACAGACGGCACCCATCTGCATCACCTCGGTGGTTTTCCTTTTCGTTCCTGTCCTGGCTTTGGTTGCAGATGACCTCATTGTCATGGTCTGTTGCCAGTTTTAATGAGATTTGTGGCTGACGGAGCAGTCGGATGAATTTGGGTAAAACGCCGACATCGCAGGCCTTTCCTGGAAGCCCCACCCCACTCCCCACACCTCTACTCCCAGACGGAGGAGGTGGAGCGGCTAATGGCTTCAGTGTCATTGTGTGTAACATGATACATCCATGACCAAGAGAAGCTAGTAGGCCAAGCTTAGGGTTGGTCCTGTTGGAAGGTTTGGCATGTGACCCGAGCTTGAACTCTCGCCGCAGGCTCCCCTCGGACCACAACCTGGCTCCACACCTTCCCCAGAGCAGCTCTGCGGTGGCCAGTATGTCCAATGACCCGCCTGAAACCACCTTTTCCCCCAGGGCAGAAAAGAGCCCCCACTCACCCCAACCTGGTCTTCTGCAAACATCTCCCTGTGTGCAGACTGAGGCGGTAAGCAGTCATTCTGGTACTGGTACTGGTTTTGATTCTGTGGAGCTCTTGCTGTGGTATTTGATGCTGGAGCAGTGCTGCAAATTTGCACATGGACCCTGAAGGGTGTTGGTTCGGGTCCCATGACGGAGGCTGCTGTGTTGGCTTCAGGCGAATGTAAGTTTGTTCGTCGAGCTGAGCGCTCTGGTACCTGCGTGCTAAAATACCTGAATACCTCTGGGACACGTGACCTGTAAGAGGAACTTTGCCCAGAGGCCATCTTCTTCATGGAGCCATTAATCACATGATTTTAGGCTAATTAATTATGCCCGGTGGGCATCAGCTGTGTGACTACACATACTTAAGCAACATACATCAGAATAATCTCAGCTATAAATATGGATCTATCAAGCGATAAACTCTTCACCTTTGACCTCTGACATGAAGTTAGCAGTACAGTGATGATGCAGTGGTGATTTTCTTGCCCTGTTGACCCCGTAATAAACTAAATAGTCCACTAGTTGATCTTGACATTGGTTAATAACTTGAGCTTGTCTCCCTGCCTGATGGCCGCCAATTTATTGATGTCTTTTGATAGCATGAGGAGCATGGCCTTGAAGATAGGCCTTTGGCTTTGAGCCAGGCAGACAATGCCATCTTCAGGCCGAACGTGGTGGCAGCGGAGAGATTCCGCCGGCACAGCAGTGATGGGGCCATGGGCATCCAGGAGCCGGTGCCAGGGGAGCTCCGACGTTTCCACCCTTACCGTCGCCAGTACAGTGACCCCCCAGGCTTCCAGCAGCCCCTGGACCTCTACCAGGGCATGGAGGTCCGTGAGATTCTCCCCGTCACGCAGCCCCAGCGCCATCAGGCCAACAGCCCAGGGTCCTGGTCTCCATCCATGGGATCTGTTCTGCAGGCGTCTAGGGCCGTGGTACGATGGGGGGAGGAGAGGCCGGGGGCTGTGGAGGTCATGCTTCAGCAGAGGAGGAATGCTGCTTAGTTAGGGGTTAGCTTACAGTTAGGGTTACCTG
>JAODKF010000042.1:11512529-11548625 GCA_026779585.1 Mormyrus proboscirostris | reverse complement strand
GTCAGAATCCTGCTTGCCAGCTAAAGGGGATGCAGAAAATTACACCCCCTATTAGTTAGATGAAAAAGCTATTTGAAGATATTAGGTTCAGTAAAATTTAATTGTATTCTAAAGTTATATTTGAAAATGACTGTACTGTAATAAGAAATAATTGTAAAAACTATTGGAGATTTAGTAAATTTTTCTCTTTCACTGCCCCCAGTGTTTGTACAGATGTTAGTATAAGTGTCATTGAGTAATAACAGAACATGGATACTGACCCCCAGGCTGAACTAGACCAAACAGGCTTAAGACGCCTCTGAGCCACATGTGCTGTGGGGTTTATGCGGCAGGTGAAGGGATTTGGGGCGGGTGGCTTGACTCTCAGGCAGCATGGCCAGCCTGGTGCCTGTGTGTGTGTGTGCGGGGGGTTAGGGTTACAGTTAGTAATTAAGTCACATTGTGTAATGTTGGTGTCAGGCCACCCTGTACTGCCACTGCAGCAGTGCGTCGCAGTGCTGACATAAGCCCCACTAGGGTATTTTTAACTACATGACATCACAGATTAACATCATTAAACAGCAAAGGCTCTCATGTTTTTCTGTACCAATGTATTTTTTTTACAATATGCCTGCATTACACAAAACATATAATTGAGTATATATCATACATAATACCTAGATGGAAATCCTAGAGCTACATTTGGTGGCCGACAACAGGTCCCTCGAGGCCCTGCCTTAAACTGCCATCTGATCCACACTGTTCCTGATCCCCACGGCCCCTCCTGCGGGTTGTGGGCCCACAGGAGGGAAGAGCCATGTAATCACTTTGGGCTATGCCTAATGGGGCCCCATGGGTAGGGCCCCGGCCACCAGCCCCTCGCCTACAAGCTGTACCCCAGGTCTGGTTCCAGGGCAGAGCTCCAGTTTCCCTAATTTGGGCAGGGGTCACATTGTCCTTATTCTTTTCCATCATGGGGAATCACACTTAGTCTAGTTCCTCACATAAGACCAGTTTGCCTTGGGAGATCCTACCAAGGGCAATAGCTCCCAACAACATAGCCACATTTGATCACTTAGGCAGACAAGCTGCTCCACCATGATAAGGTGGCGATTCAAACCATCAGGTGACTCAGAAAGTAGAAGTGTTGCTACCAGTAGGGATGGAGTGCTGTTGACCTCAAATGGAGATATAATCAAGTGGTGGAAGGGATATTTTGAGGAATCCCACTAACACACCTTCCTTGGAGGAAGTACAACTGGAACTTGGCTCATACATCACTAGGGATAAGGTTAGTGAAGTAGTCAAAAAAGTCTTCAGTGGTAAAGGCTACAGGGTGGATGAGATATACCCTGAGTTCCTGAAAGCTCTTGATGTTGTCACATTGCAGAAAATGGTGGATTTCCCTGTCCATGTTGGGGTTACTGCCTCAAGCAGCGGAGTTTAAGTATCTTGGGGTCTTGTTCACGAGTGAGGGAAGAAGGCAGTAGGAGATTGACAGGTGGCTCAGCGCAGAGCTTTGGGTAGTGACCAAAAGAATGAGATTGTGGATACAAGGGGTGTCTGGGCTCAAACTTTGAGATGAGGGTGAGGTGCTTAGACATTTTGGAGAGGCTCAAAGTAGAAAATCAAAAGGAGCCAGTTCAGATGGTTTGGGCATCTATCAAGGATGTCTCCTGGACATCTAATTTCCAGGAGGATAAGCAGTGGAGAATGAACGAATTAATAAAAATTATTGTTCTAGGAAGCTCGGGGCACTACTACAGACATACCTGAGGCATGTACCTCATATTTTTGCGGACATGGGACCACTGGCAGCTGGTGCAGTCAGAGTTTCTGTGCATGTTTAGTTTCCCATCATACTGCTCTGAAAACCCTGATGCTAATTAGCAGGGCCAGCGTTTCTCTTCTGTTATCTAACCGGCCACATGACGGCACCATGTGGGGCATGAGGAAAAGCCACCAAGGCCAATGGTGGCAGTTAGTCTAGCTGTGTCCTGCTGACGATTGGCTCTCTTCTGTTCCCCGGGAGACAGCCGTCTCTCTGCTTCCCGGAGGCTTGCACTTTCTTGCTAACTCGTGCGCTATCACTGTGGCGTCCCTTATATCCATAGCAACCACCCAGGGGGTGCCAGTGTAGGTACCGCTTGGCAGACAGAGGCTGCTGGTTAAAGTCAATGGGCTTATTGCTATTCTATTCTCCAAGAAAGTCTGGAAAGAGTGCCTGTAAGACCCTTACTGAGAACAAGCACCTAGTCCATGGCCGGTCAATGTAGTGCCATCCATTGGGCATCTTGAGAGTCTCAGACTGGTAAAGGACCATCTGAAAATCCCTGTTTGTCTAAGCTGCATGCACTGCTGCTCGACTGCAGAACCAGTAAAGGGAGATCCGGCCTGCTCCTGTGAACTGGGCTGCCGCTCGATTGTAGAATCAATCAAGGGAGAACCGGCCTGCTCCTGTAAACTGGGCTGCCGCTCGACTGCAGAATCAGTCAAGGGAGAACCGGCCTGCTCCTGTGAACTGGGCTGCCGCTCGATTGTAGAATCAATCAAGGGAGAACCGGCCTATTCCTGTGAACTGGGTTGCCACTCGACTGTAGAATCAGTCAAGGGAGAACCGGCCTGCTCCTGTGAACTGGGCTGCCGCTTGACTGCAGAACCAGTCAAGGGAGAACCGGCCTGCTCCTGTGAACTGGGCTGCCGCTCGATTGTAGAATTAACCAAGGGAGAACCGGCTTGTTCCTGTGAACTGGGTTGCCGCTCGACTGTAGAATCAGTCAAGGGAGAACCGGCCTGCTCCTGTGAACTGGGCTGCTGCTCGATTGTAGAATCAATCAAAGGAGAACCGGCCTGTTCCTGTGAACTGGGCTGCCACCCGACTGCAGGACCAGTCAAGGGAGAACCGGCCTGCTCCTGTGTACCGGGCTGCACAATGCTCGGTGACACAGCAGAGGACTGTACAACACAATACCGCAAGTCATGCCTGAAAGGAGCTGATATGGGCTTTGTTTTCACGGGCCGTCGGTTGCTAAGCGGCAGTCGGTGATGTAACAGCCTCCCCTGTGAATATGTTAATCTGCCATCTGGCGGGACCGAGAGCGGACATGTGAGGAGGTACTGGCTTGCATTACAGACATGAGTTAAAGGGGTTAGCATCGCGTTACATCGGGGTGCTAACAGACGTGTTGGCTGTTAATTGATTTTCCTGTTTTCAACCTTTGTCCCGAAAACAAATAGTACCTATGTTGTTTAATATAGCCAGTGAGTCAATATATCACTTATTTAGAGCAATGTTTGGTAACAGATACATACATAAAGCAAGTTATTGTATCCTTTTTATGTAAAGCAGTCTTCGGTGAAAGGTCAACAACATGATGTATGTAAACAACTCAATGATAGGTTACAAAGAAGTATATAGATGTAAATCATAGCTCAGTGGGTGGGTAAATCATGTCTTATTTCGGTTAATCACGCACAAAGCTACTTTGGTCCATGACTTGTGATTTTTTTTGGTGCAAGGTGGCTGAATGTGTTTGCAATATATTTATTTGATCGTTGAAATGTAAATTTAACATAATCTTTATGCAGAGCAGTGATGAAAAGATGGGGATGATTGGAACGGGAATTAATTTACGAGAGTAAATTTTAAAATTGGCCTAAAAAAAGTGCGAGCCACATGAGGGGCCCCTTGTAGACTCCCAACATTGTGTGATAAAACAACCATGGGTTTCAAAAACTCTCTGCATATCATTTAAATGTATGATAATGAAAGTAAGAAACTAAATAGGCACAATTATACATGTAATGAACATTCTGTTATACTGTAAACTATGACTTTATAAAATGAACATGACATTAGTCCACCCCTAGTGGGCGCTCTGTGTGACCCAAATGGCTTAGACCCCCCTCCTTTCATAGGGGACCCCACTGGGGGGCTCAGAGCCCATTTCCCCATGGGCCTGGTGCCAGCCTGGGCCCAGTTTTGGGGGAGAGGAGGTTCCGGGATGGGGAGGCCTTTGGGCTGGTGTCCACATTCCCATCAGTCACCTAGCAACATGCCTTTTTATACCATTCTAGAACATCTGCCCCCCCACCCCCACCCCCCAGCCCGGATGATGTTATACAAGGAAGGCTTCCTCTGCAACATCAAAGGACCACAGATCAGGATGACTCTCAGGAAATCTCTGTGTCTTGTGTCCTCATGTCCTCCTCTGTGTGGCATTTTGCCTGAAAACGTCCTGCAAATGTCGGTGGTGCCACACGCCAAGAGGCTGATATCACATTTCTGTCACTCGGAGTGAGTAAGAGAACTGTCTGCCACCTTAACAATCGTCCAAAAACCAGCACGAAAAGTAAAAAACTGAAATAAAATGTACTCTGAAAGTGTTACATATGAAGCCAACATGGGAGAGCTGTGCGGCAGCTGAGCTGTCTGCTGTGAGGAACTGCACAGCTGCATCTGTGAGGTCTGCAGGCCAGTTAGCCTGTCAGCTGGAAAGTCTGACAGCTGACACTGTGATTTACTGAGGCTGCTCTGTGTCTGCTCAAAGGGTGAGGGGGCATCTTGCGATGTCCCGAAGGTGGCATGAGTGCCGTCACATAGACAGAGCGGGGAACATCAGTGACATGTGAACTGAGAATTACATGGCCTCTGAGTGACGCTGATGATCGGCCGGCGTGACAGGAGGCCTGCCAGGCCCGCAGCTCCAGAAGCAGCTCTAGAATTTTGGTCTCATGAGCTGGACTGAAAAATATTTAGGGAGATGTATTAGGTACACTACAAGACGCTGGGAAAGAAGCCACAGATTAATGTTTACAGCCATCAGAAACCAAAGCTCACGCTAGCAACATCATACATCGTCAATCACTGGCAAAACAAAGACTGGGCATCCATGAGTTTAAAATATATACTCACAAAAGCGACTTATTAGGCTCTAGTCTGGTCTTCCGTGATTGTGCCAGAAGCAGAAGGTTATTGCTGAGTGAGCTGGAGAGTGCTCAGTCGAGCGCTGCCTTATCTAATTTTGGACGGCTGGGTTCCAGGGTGAGGGAGGCATATTCAACCTCCAGGTGGTCAACCAGCCATGAAGATGCAGAGGATGCCCTGAACAAGATGGCTTGCGGGAGCTTAAGCGAAGTCGCCGTGTGCTGACATACACCTTCAATCCGTCTTTGCGCACTGAAAAGAACCATAACAATCAAAGCCAAGGTGGACTTTATAGGCAACTGACACGAGAACCTGGTCCCTAGTTACAAATTCGTTTGTAGCCTCCGGCCACTTTCTTGTGTTGCTTTCACAACATACAAGACGGCCTTGGAGCTTTATGCTAAATAAGCATGCGAGATGCAAGAAGTTTGTATGTTAAACTTCACACATCATTCTGTACGAAGCTACCGCACCATCCCAAAAGAACGGATGATGAACAAGTCATTTTGTCAGTTATTGGGGGGGGGGATCAAAAATGTTGCAATCAAAATGGGATTAAGCCTTTTATTTATATTTTATTTATATGACCCGCTGTGACGCTCCGCAGGCAAGCGAGCAGGCAAGGAGGCGACGGGAGCCAGATGAACGGGGAAACGAGGTTTAATTTCCAGACAGGCACGAACATCAAAAACCAGGAACACCACAATAACACAATGACCGACATCAGACTAGGGGAGACGTGGACTCTTAAACACAGCTAAACGGGGATTAAACAAGACACAGGCGAAAACAATCAGGCAGGAACACCAGGTAATGAGGTGGGCGTGGCACACGGGAGGATGGAACGGAGCTGAACGTTACAACCCGCAATGTTTATAATTCTTAATAATATGGCCAGCAAATTTTTTGTTTCCCACAGAATAAAAAACGATGTAATGTTATCCTGCTAGCGCTAGCAAGTTTCACCACCTGCATCGGTGATAATAGACAAAAAAAAAGTGTATTGATTGAATTTTGCAATACAGAAATATTGAGATGCATGCAAAAGATGTATTCATTGATGCATTAAGTTTAACTGAGGTACAAAAATAATTCCATCTGCTCAATGTTTGCTCCACTACTTCTATCCCTTTTCTGAAAGTTAATGCTGGTGCTTATAGTCAACCAAGCAGCAAGCTATCGTCGTAAATGCCTCCCCGAATGAAAACATCTAGTCTGGAGTAGGTACTAAACAAAACGTATTCCAGAACTGCCTCTGAGGAAGTACGATCGGCTCCGGTTCCTGTGGTGTAAACACGAAAAAACACCCTGGTTCTGGAAAAAGGTTCTGGTTCCTGAAAAAAGTGTGGTGTGAAAGTGCCCCATGATCACAGTGAAGATAACCTTATGAAACCTGAAGAAGCAGGCAGAAGACGGGATCTTCTGGAGGAATGGCATCTGTATGGTCACCCAACAGCATGCAGTAATAATCACAATGAGAAGGTGTTCACACGCTTCGACTGGTTGCCACCATAATGAAACACTACAAATTTACTTCCGTGTAGGCATCTGATGACCTTCGCATCTTCATACACGACTTTCCGAATCGCTGACTCCATGACTCGCTGACTCAGAATGTCTGACTTGCTGACTCACTGAATCTGACTTGCTGACATTGAATCTCTGACTCTGATTCACTGAATCTCTGGCTTGCTGACTCATTGACTGGGTACAGCAGGAGACGCGAGGCTAAGTTGGATCCAGGGACAGGAGACATTCCGCCGCTGGGCAGCCAAGTGTGGATGCTGTCCTGTTACCTGCGTCGTAAACGAAAACCACGAGCTCATCCTGACTCGTAAGGGTTGACCATGTGGAGGTTCCCACCGTACCTGAAAATGAGTTTGGAAGATTCCAGACAATGCTACTGCTAATCATTCATCCCTTTGCAATGACCAGGTGGGGCCAATAACAGCACTTATAAATCGGGCAAAAGGATTAAAGTGCCCAGTCGATATTTGCCAAATAATTATACTCCTGTAAACTCCCCACCCAACCCCAGGCCTCAGGTTGACCTCCATCCTGCCGGTTAGCTGATTGGCTGATCTCGTGCCCGTTCCGTCATATGGCAATATGTAAGCTTGTAAAAGCTGCATGATTTCGTAGCAGACAGACAGTGGGAGTCAGCACCACGTGGGAGAGGGACCCGGCCTGATTCAGTCACACGCCGTAACGGGATCGCGGCCCGCTGCTCGCGGGAGGACGGCGGCTACATCCTGTACCCGTGATGTGAGGAGCTGCGGCGTGCGGCCAAGCTGAGGCAGCGCTGCAAGGCCTTGAGGGCGTTTGCCGTCTTGCAGGAAGACAGGCTGTGAAATGTAAGCTGAATGTGAGAATCAGAAGACAGACAGAAGAACACGGAGCCTCCACGGGGAACTGCAGCTATCCACGACACTGGTCTTAATTCAGCTCGTATATTTAATAATACTAACTGGAAAAATGCGAAGTTAACAAACGAGTAATTAAGGCAGATGAAGAAGCATCAGTAATAAGGCTGCCGTGAGGCGGGTCCATGGTGTCCCGGGGGGGGGAGGGGGTCACGTGACCATCACCCATGGTGACTTCCATCATCCCGCATTCCCAGAGTTTGATTTAAATAGCTGCCCTCATTTCTTTCTTGCTGTTGGTCAACAGACCGAGGGAGGAAGGCAGCCTCCAGCAGAGACCAGCGTGACGGCTTCGCTAATTCGCTGCTTTTTCCCCTCTTTCCTCCCCTCAGCTTTTCATGTATGAAATCCACCTGCCATTAAAGTGCTTCTGTATCCTTAATATACATACCATAAACGCCAACAGGTCTGACAAATAAAAGACTGAATCTTCAGGGCTGCAGAGCTCTGAGTCTCAGCCGCTGCTGTTCTGCTCCCTGAAGCGTGAATGATGTGATTTAACCTGCTGTTACTCTCTGCTTTTCTATGCCCCCCCCCACCCGTGCAGGCTATGGTTCTGTATCATCTCCAGTCCACAATGTCACCGCGGCAACTGTACATCAGCCCAGCAGGGACCCTGCCTTCCTGAGAGTGAGTCTCTGCCTTACTGAGTCACTGCCTTCCCATGAGTCCCCGCCTCCCTGTAATTCCTAGCTTTCCTGTGAATTTCTGCCTTCCCTCCTCCTCGTGAGTCCCTGCCTTCCTGTGAGTGAGTCCCTGCCCTCTGTGAGTCCCTGCCGGCATGTAAGACCCTGCCTTCCCATCCGTGAGCCCCTCCTCCTCGTGAGTCCCTGCCTTCCTGTGAGTGAGTCCCTGTCTCCCCGTGAGTCCCTGCCTTCCTGTGAGTGAGTCCCTGCCTCCCCGTGAGTCCCTGCCTTCCTGTGAGTGAGTCCCTGTCTCCCCGTGAGTCCCTGCCTTCCTGTGAGTGAGTCCCTGCCTCCCCGTGAGTCTCTGCCTTCCTGTGAGTGAGTCCCTGCCTCCCCGTGAGTCCCTGCCTTTCCACGAGCCCACTCTCCTTGCTGCTTTCTACACCTCCTGCATACAAATTCACAAGGCGTGTTTCGAAATACTTCCGCGATGCATAAAAGGCTTTTGGAAAGTGGAACCAGGTGTTGGGGCCATTACCGTTATCCACATCAAAGTGGTACATCACCGCCATAGTGCTTTCATCAGCTATCGTCTACAGTGATACCCAAAATGAATCGCGAGAGACCTTAATAAGCCCAAGCACAGCAGCCTGTAGGTATGTCCAGGGTGGGTGCCTGTCATTATGGGTGTCCATAAATATTTTAGGAATTTTAGGAATAAAACTGGCTTGATCTTTTTAACCTGGAGAGGCACAACATCAAGATGTATGAAGACCAGCAGCCATGGTGATGGCAGACTCCTATCATCTGCAATCCCAATAGTTAATCTGTTCTTCACACCCTGCATCACATTCATAAATACTGTATTGTAAACTCTCATTCTCATACATGATACTCTTTATTGTTGGGGGCCCTTCATGTACAGTACTGTGCAAAAGTCTTAGGCAGTCAAAGAAAATGTTAATGGCTATTTATCTCGGTAGTACGTTTATGTATGTTCAGAACAAAACAATCAACATGATAACATCTGCAAATTAATGGCAGCACAACAAAAATGAACAAGAATTTCATTTGTTCTACAAAAAAGTTACTGGTATCCGGTTGGATGGCGAGATAAGCTCTGATCTGCTTCCCAAACCCCCTCCTAGGGGGTAAATCAGCCATTCTATATGCTCGTTGAATTTCTTCACCAGCTCAATTAATTAATCACCATGATTAGTTAAATAATTTAATAGGATACTGAGTAACCAAACAAGGTGGCGTAGTAGTCAGGTCAAAAAATACATGGGTGTATTGGACAGTTGCTGCAAATACTGTAGCGAGTTCAGGAGATGACTTGAAATGGCTAAGCTGACACACTTTCACAGACATGTCAGTTTTACACCAACATTATTTAACATCATTTAAACATAATTTTCTGTGACGGCCTAAGACTTTTGCACAGTACTGTATATATTACTTGTCTTGTATGTAATCTGTATATGATGAGAATTGAATTTTATGTTCGTTGTCTGTATATTGTGTGTCTAACTTGAGGGACACCACTGCTTGAAACCAAATTCCTTGTGTGAGTTAATACACTTGGCCAATAAATCTGATTCTAATTCTGATGGCACGTTTAAGGAAATAACAGAGACCTGAAGGGGCTTCCCGGTCACAGTGCCCAGACCTGAAGCACTTGATCATATCTCACTGTGGTGATGGCACTGCACCTTGTAAGAGAGGCCGAGCGAGGCCTGGACACGTGGCCCATTAGCGCTCACCATCTGCTGCTGAAATGGGTCAAACGCACAAGCGCGTGACACCAGGGGCACATCCTGCCGCGGCTGGCGGCTTGAGATCAGCTTCAGCTCTGCGTGATGGGGGTCAGGGCTCCAGAGTGCGGTCATGTGGACTGCGGCTCCTGGTGCGAGCAGGTCGTGATTTATGTAATCGGGACCCCCAGAGGACTCGCACCCCATATGTATGTCTGGGGAACATGATGGAATAGACTGAGAGATTCACACGCACCGCTGACTCTGGTGCACACAGTGAGTTTACACCATTCCTCTATCTTACCAAGGAAGTGTGATAACTTCTACGGCTACGGTTGTCGACTTTGGTCAGCTGGCTGGCATGAGATTCTCAATTCGTGACAAGTCTGTGCACACATGTACAGGCAATTGCATGCATGTAACAGTTTATTCTCAGCATGTAAATAGTCTTTAGGGCTTGCAAACTACACCAATGCTTTTGATGTAGCCCATGTTGTGTCAGGCCAGATGCATGAGAGTTGGCAGCTATGTTAAGGTTCAATATAAGGTTAATTGTTAAGAGTTGTTATTCAGCTAAAACTACCTGGGTTTCCCTTCAAATGATTTTCACCACAAAGGTAATTTAAAGAAAAGGAACCGAAAATATATAGTTGCCTCCGATGTTTCCGTTTGTTGCACAATGTCCATTTGAGGTCCTTAAAGTCTCCTGACTGTGGTCAATATTAAACACCTGTTACCTAATCGCGAACCGTCGCTCAGGTAAAGGGCTGATGGTGAAAATTGGTTGGACAGCAGTCTATTCCAGGACGTAGCCTAATGAATAAGGCTGAAAAAAGCTCTAATGTTCATCAGCGGGCGTCTATTGTGTGTGGTTTATTTATGGACCCCGGTTCCGCGGTCCGTGTTTATTTGTCAAAATACCGAAAGCACAAATAGGTTATATATTACAAGCTACGCGTCTGTTGCAAACCTCTTATATATGACACGCAGCGCGGCGTAGTCTGACATTTTGCTGTTTTGCTTAAAGAGACGTGGAAAGACACTTGAAGGTTCACGGCATTTTTTGTGCATAAGTGCACGTTAGTGTTTGATTACATAAGAGTAATGAAGCCATCGGGTTATTGCCTAAGATTAAAAATTCATTCGCTTAGCAGCTTAAAACATTCTTGCGAAAAAAGCGCAGTTAACCGCATTAGCTCTTGCCACCTTGCAATGTCTATACACCTTTTATAAAATAAAAAGGGGGAAAGGCCAATTACACAAATTGTTATGTTTTTCGTAGTAATGCAGGCACTATCTATGCATATGAAGTCAATTTCCAACCAGTTTATGGCTTTCAAGCATTCAATTCAGAAAAAAATAAATGTATTTGTTACTGTAGTACCCTATGTAATTAAACCGTCCAGACAAAGTTATCTCGCAGAGACTGCACTGCATATGTGCTGTACGGAGACGCGATGAGCGGCACAGTGTAGCTGAGGATGTACAATGATGTTTTTCCCTGGAAATGGCTCTTACTGATAAAGCCGAATTAATATGCTGCTCTCATGGCAGCACCCATCGCGTCGGGGGCACGAACGACAGCTACAGAACGGTGAGACAAATTCAAGAAGAAAATATGGCAATGGTTATAAACACGCTGTTGCATGTCAGGAGAGAATTAACAGTGTGGTGGTAAGCACTGTACGTGGAAAGGGTACGACAGCAGCAGCAGGAGCATCTTAGTTAAATTATCTGCCAACTTACTTTTGGTGATTTTTTGCAGCCCGAGTACGTCTTCTGGGGTGATCAGGGGCTTCCGGAGCAGCTCCTCCTCCGTGGTCGCCGGCACCCCCGGCTCTGATGAGTCGCACCCTCTCTTGACTTTCATTTCCAGCTGCGGCTTCGGCTTGGCGGTCACTGGGCTGTGGCGGGATCTCTTATCACTTCCGTCCTTATTATTACCGGCTTTCTTTGAGCTGCTTTCAGATTCGCCCTGGCTATTGCGACCGACCTCTCTACTGGCACAAGAATAGCTCATCCTTCGTCCCTCCTCCCCCAGCCTGGTAGATAGATTGATACGAAGCAGTCACTCCCCCCCACCCACCCCTCTCAAAGGCTAAGCCTTCACTCCTTCTCGGCGTAAATCGCCTTTCTTTAAATCGGTCCCTTCAGTCCAGTGATGGTGCAATCAGCCGCTGTGGAGCCGCACAGATCGCGTGTGTGCGCGCACGCGGCCGCACACTGGCTGCCCACCTGACCGCATAGCAGCGCTGGCGCACTGTCCGTGGTACGACAAAGCAATAAAAGTGTTATTATGGCCGGAAGACGAGTGTCCCCTCAGGTCTTCACCGGTGGAAAACTCTGGCAAAGCGTGAAAAGTGAGCTACGGAGCTTTTGTGTACCGTCACCGTTAGAAGCCTGAGACTCCGCAAGATCAAACCGCAAGCCGTAATATCAATAGCAGAATACCAGCGGTTGATTCAAGGCTCAAGACGAATGCAGTATGAGTTTTATTTTCTGATCCGAAACCAGACCGTCCAAGTATATTGAAGAGAATAGCCTAACATTTCCATGAACATGTAGACTGTTGGTGATCTTTTAATATTTTATGGTTTGATAACAATGGCTTTCTAACTGACTAGGCCTATATCACAGTTTGAAGTAAACCATTAATCATGTACCTTCCTTGGGGGCAGTTCCTGATATATTTGGAGTAGACTGTGAAAAACCAGCAGAAGACAGAATTCAGACAAGACACTTTAATGACATGATGAAAAGACATCCACGTCTATTTTAAAGTATGGTGCGTAATGAATATCAGTAGATAAAAACCAATTCCCATGCACCAAACCGCTGCATTGATAGGACTGCATCAGTTTCCAGGTGTCAGAATCCCTGAGGAAGATGTAAAGTAGGTAGACCCACTACTGTCCAGTTATGGTAAAAAAAGTAGAATGAAAAGACTGTCCTGAAGAAAGGAAGAAAAAAGCAACAATTCCACATTGTGGTGTCACATCCTTGTCATTCCACATCTCCTTTTGACATACATCTAATCGGAGCATGTCAAGTACAATGTTATAATATTGTGGCTGGATCCGATTACCAATCACAGCAATACTATTGGCCTATAGTGATTATTGAGAGCAGAAGTGGAAACTGTGCATCTGATGGTTCTTATGCTTCTTGACTGATAATAGTTTTATTTTGTGAGCAGCTGATGACGTGTTTGCCAGAGCGGACACTGACTCAGCTTGGCTGCTCCTACAGCCCCATGGTGAAACGGCCCCGGTGGTACGTCTGCGAATCCTTCACACGTCGGATAGACTGGATCTGGGGGTGGCGGGCACCCCACTTGTTCCAGTGTGGATAGGTACCACATTCAAACACGTACTGGTAGCCACGGTAACCAGGATACTGGTAGCCCACCCAACTGGCGAGATGGAGGCAGAGGGAGAGAGACTTGACTAAAACACTTCATCTTTGCACATAATGTTTTCCCACCACATCAGGTACATGCAAGAAATACTAAGAAAGAAAATTATGAAAAATGATTCAGCTTGTAGTATGAAGGGTAAAATGTAGAAAATCAGTCCTGCAGGATTTCACTTACACTCCATCAGTGACCTGGATGCTGGCCACACGGTCCTGGAAGCTGTAGGACCGCAGACTGGGGATGTCCTCATCGCAAACCTCCATCTTGCGACCATCAAAGTTAGTACATTCAAACAGGCAGATTTTATGATGCGTGCCGTTCTGCAGAGAGACGGCCAGGAGTGATCTGAGTTAGCATGCCGCTTATCAGACATTGGGGATTTGTGGTCTATCACTGTTAATCTGTTTCCAGAACTATATGGAACATAGTGGTGAATCTGTCTGCCTCACAGGCAGACCGGTACCTGTACAGTCATTGGTGTATAGAGCTATGGTTTGATCCCAGATCAGTGTGCCACTGACATACAGTGGAGTGACTCACCGTGTAAATAGGTCTGACAGACATGAAGTGGTCATTTCTGTAGCTGCTAGTCCAGCTGTCCCAGCGAGGGTACTCTCCTTTCTCCAGCACGAACATCTCACCCATCATGTTTTGCTGCTCATATCCCACCCACCTGCACAGGCACACGACAACACTTAAAAAGGGACTGATGCAAAAGGGGCCGTGAGATGGATGGGCGAATGACACAAAAGGCTCCCTGCTTAGGAGTCAACCGACAGGATGCAGTTGCAAAGTAGGTGATGTCATCTGCAGTACCATGTGTGGCCAACAGAGGGTATGTTTCCACATGCCGGTCACGTATGACCGCGGATCCAATTGCAAACGTTACTACACATTACTTATTTAAAATATGCCACTCAAAATTTAATAAACAAAGTGGGTGGGGAAATGCCACTCAGAAAAAATTGTATGTAACAAACAGTTATAAAATAACTGTCATACATATTTGTATAACACACATTGTATAACATTTGTATAACATTTTTGTTCTTTATAGACTAAATGGCATTCCATATCTTAAAGTTATTATCTATCCTTTATGTCCTTTATATGGCAATTATTAGATTTTGATCCTTTTAAAGTACTGGAAAAGACTTACAGTCCACAGTCTACCCTGATGGACCTGACCCGGTCAAAACCATAATCACAGATGTTAAAACATTCCCCCGTCAGGTGCACCCTTCGGCCCTGGAAGTTCTCAAACTCGAAGAGCCAGACCTGGTTACACAGAGGAAGCAATGCAGATGTGCATTAAGCCTTCTACAGAGAGACCAGAACGCTGACGCTGTGACACACCTGCGTTGCATTTCATCAAGCTGATGGGGGAATGGAACACTAACAAACAGCCACCAGGCAGTGGGGGTGTCCTACTGGCAGGCAGGGGGAGTCCAGTGCACTGGAGGATGATGTGCAGGGAAAGGGTGCAGTGAACAGAACAGTGAGCAAAACGTCTCAACTGTCAAGCTTACCTACCCATGCTTAAGGCATTTGGCATAATTTTGGCTAATGGCTTAATACACTAAACATTTTGATTGACACAGGTCGACATACATACACTATTACGTTGTTGTCTTGTATGGAACAGAGTTGGGTAACTCAGGTCCAGAGAGTAAAAGTCCCAGATTTTGTTTCAACCAACCAGTTAAGTACTCTGTGACTGTGACTCTTTACGCTCAGATGGTTGGTTGAAACAAAATCTTGGTCCGGACTTTTACCCTCTGGATCTGAATTATCCAGCTTTGGCATGGAATTACCAATCATCCCCATAAGACCTAATGGACAATAGAAAACAACAGACAGCCTTCTCTACATTGTTACAAGTTTAAATGTGCTGAGCCCCAGTAAACTCTAATGTTACATATGTCATGACACATTCACATATTTATTGTTCTACTCTTTGTTGCTTTGTTGCAGTAACATAAATCAGAATGAGATACGGGAAAAATTATGTTGACAATCGCATCCTGCATAGGCTTGATATAAATTGCATGGAACTGAAGTCTACATACATTGATATGTAAAAGAACACTCTGATGGACCTTTGCTTTTCTGGGTTACTTTTGTTCTGTATTGCATATTGCTTCGGTCTGTGTGACCAAAACTGCATTCAGCACAACTTAGGCAGCTCAGAGCTCCGCTCGTTCAGGACCCAAAACCAGCAATGGTAGAATGGTAGCAGTGGGTAGTGGTGGCTTAATGGTTAGGGAAGTGCACTCGTACTTGAAAGATTGCAGGTTCGAATCCCCAACCAGCAAGAATTAGCTGCCCCCTGCTGTGTCACATCCCCACATATGGGTTAAATGCAGAGAACACATTTTGTTGTTGTGCACTGTGGTGAATTCAGAATGCTCAAGTGTGGGAAGTACCTAAAATGTTCTCTCGAATAAAATGTTTCAGAACATGGTACCAGTGTTTGAGTTATTTTTGCTTAGTTAAATCAGGAGGTCATCCTGGAAGTGGACATTTTTAAAGCTATGTACAGGATAATAGGAATGCGTGCACGTCACTGTCTACCTACAAACAGAGATAAAGGGAGACAGTGGGAGCGTGGGTGTCCAGGCATGGGGATGCGTGTGCATGTGAAGGGACTCCTACCTACAGCAACTACATGCTGTGAGTAGCTGCACATAGCATGCTGTGTACACGGTTTGATGAGTACAAACATCACAGCATCCAACCCTAATTAGGGGTGCTACTTACTTATTACAGTCTTTTTTTCCTCAAAAGTGGGGGATGGATCAGGGCCCCGATATACTCCCCCACCCAGCCATCTGCACCCCTGGTGTAGGGTAGGTGGGGGGTGGGGCGTTACCTACTTTGTGGGTCTGCACGCTCAGTGCTGAGTGGCTTCCCATGCTGCCCCGAGCTCCTGAGTGCGACATGGCGGGTCCTGGGGTCACAGAAGAGACTGGGAGAAGAAGAGAGCAAAGAATGTGAAGGACACAGAGAACGTGAAGGACACAGAGAACGTGAAGGACACACAGAACGTCAAGAAAATAGGAGCCACCAGCAGTGCTGGACCATTAGGTGACACCAGTGGCTGTCTAGGGATCCATCTTCTGAGGAACACCGACTTAGCCCTCTGATTTCACTTTGTTTTGAACGCTTGATCTGCTGCTTCTGCCGGCAGTGAAGGCTGCTGAGGGCTCCACAATGGGCATCAACCGGCAGCAGAGCAGTGTCTTACAGAGCACCTAGCACTGCATGACAACATGCACTGCACAGCATCTGCACAGCAAAGTGGAATCACTGACCCTGAAAGCCTGCTCTTTGATAGAAACAGTGCTGAAACGGTACAGTCAGTCTGTACGCCGAATCTGTCCCTATCAGTTTTGGTCTCTGACACATGCTTTCTACTTCTCCTTCTTCCCATTCTTGGTCCCATGTTCTGCTTCGGTCATAAGGTCATTCCCAGAGCCACAAAGATAAATGTAACTTCTTCCCAGTGGGGTGGTCCGGAGCTGCTCTGACAGTCCCTGATTCCACATATTCACACTGCCCCCTCCCAAACAAAACCCCAGAGCATCTCACACCTGAAAATCTCACCTAATGGCAGTAGGTGGATGGGAAAAATCAGAATGGGGGAGCTGCTGCAAAGATCAAACAAAGTGCCGCGTGTGAGCCCTCTCAGGCTTATATACAATTGCAGCCCTGCTTGTTTTGTTCCCCCTGCCTGTGATTGGCCAGGAGAGCCCACCTTGGCACTGGACAGATGAGGGGCCCCTGTTTCTGGAGGGTGGGGAAGGGTGCGCTGATTGCCTGGGCTGGCTGACTCTGCACATTTTTTTTTATGCTGGGGCTCAGTGCCGGCCCCCCACCATCAGCAGAAAGCCGCCCGACCCCCTCCAGGGCTGGACATGCAATGTGCTGATTGCGGGAATCAGCTGGGTCCCTGCTGCTGTTGCCTTCCTGCTTTCTGGCAGAAGGAGAGTGTGCTTCTGTTTGTCCGCAATGCTGCCTGACAGGTTAGGGCCCCAGCAGGCAGCGGATCCTTGGGTGACCTGACACTGTTACCATTCCCTGATGTAACCATATCAGGCTGACTGAAGCAATCCTCATAACTACTACATGTATTAATGAAATGCCCTTTCTTAAGATGGTTGAATAATTTAAATTCACTGGTTCTGAATTGTTCCTTTCTGGGGGCAGGAAATATCAACCTGCCTCGATGAAATTTTAATTTCATAATGTCAGTTTAGGCTAATTACTGCATGTTGTCCAGTGTTTCCTAACCTGATCCTCATGAACCTAAAGCCGGTCCATGTTTTTGCTCCTTCCCAGCTCCCTGCCAGACAGTTCACATTTTTGCTGAGAGGGAGCAAAAATCTGGACTGTCTGAAGGTCCCTGAGGACTGGATTGGGAAACACTGGCATAGCGTGTCATGTACTGCACTGCTGCATAGGTGTTCCGATAAATGTTCTTGCCAGGGACAAGAATTAGTCCCTGTGATTTTCAAGAACACAAAGCAGACTAAATTATATAAAATCAAAGGTTTTTACAGTTGCTCAGAGCCACAGAAAATATACTGTATATATATATATATATATATATATACAGTATATATATATATACAGTATATATATATATATATTTATTTATTTAACAGTTATTTGCCTTGTCTTGCTTAATTAAAAAATGAGATGAATCCCATTAAATTGTTGCAATGCTTTAATTTTGAACTTTTCGATATCAAAGTACAGGTATACAGCTGTGGAAAATATTAAGAGACCATTTTATATTCTTAAATAAATCAGAATTTTAAATCCTGGTTTAATGGTGGTTCTGCAGGTGGGAGGTTATGCTGAGCTGCAGGTTGCTTCCAGGTTAAAAATGTCTAACACAGCAGTACACAAGAATAAGGTGAAGCAGGAGACACTGGGAATAACCAAAAACCAGGCAGGTAACAGGCAGAAGCGATTTTCTAATGATAGAGAGTGTTAACTTATCCGACAGTTTCCCATGAATCGGAAGATGACACCTAGTGACTATTAAAAGGAATGGGAAACATTACATTAAGTGCAGGTGTGAAGTGCACTGCATGGACAGTTAATATTAGGCTCCTAGAAACAGGACTGAGGTCCCATAAAGCAGATGAAAAAAGAAGCCCTTCATTAACGAGAAACACAGAAGAACAAGGGTGCATGTGTGTGTGTGTGTGTGTGTATATATGTATATATAATTCACAGACACACACCGATAAATTGAGAGGTGTGTGAAACAAAAAATGCTATGGTCACTTAATTTATTCCACGGCCGTATATTGTGGAGGAATGGGGCAGTTGAGCGCCATGATTTCTGACCAACATTATAGGCAGACTGAAATCAGCATTTTGGGTTAAATGCCTCACTTCACAATGGTCACTGAACCAGTAAAGACAGCAGCTCAAAACAAAGCTCGAGAATTGCCAAGCTGCAAGTACAAGAAAGGTCCAAAAAACATTTTACACATTGTTTTAATGAACAGAACAAAAATGAGATCAGGACAGCATGGGGTAGGAACATGCCAGTTCAGACAGTGGAGTCCTGCCAGGACAATTTGGACCTGTCATGCTGGCGGTTCAGCTCAGATACTGGTGACCGTCTCTATATGGAACATTCAGGGAAGAAGCCAAGTTTATACGTGTTTGTATGACAACCCATAATCAGCATGGGCATACGACAAATTTAGCCTCAAATGAACACTTTAACTATAATGGCACACAAAATATCAACAAGGAAATCAACCCTGCTCACCAACTGTCTAAACCCAGAAACACTTCACATGAATAAACGCACACATTAACCACACAGCAGCTGTGTAACAGAACACAGCCTTATCCTGACACAAGACCGACTTCAATGCAATCAGCTTAAAATATTGGATCAGGAGATAGGAAGCGGACCAGGAGTGCCGGGAACATGTCGGAGCAAATACATACATTATATATATATAATGGCTGTATATTGTGACGGAATGGGGCAGTTGACCGCATGAACTCTGAAGTTTCTGTAATGTTTAAGACTGCACTAGAGATTCCAGATGTCCAAATAATCCCTGCTTTGTAACTTCCTGGAATCCTGGAACATATAACCAAACAGAAAACCTCAGCGGAAAATGGTATACTTGCGTCACCAAGTGGTCAAGAAAGGGGGATTGATTGATTATAGAAGTTAACGATTTTTACCTGTCCCACAAGTCCATGGTGCACTAATAGCTTCAGGTTTAGTAGCTCAAATAATAACAAAACATTCAAAAGCATTCAAAATGAATCTATTTATTACCTTTTAATATTCTTATTTCAATTGCAGTCAATCGCAGAAATAAACAATATAATTTCTATTAAAATACTCCGCTAAATTTAAGATTATGGATTATTTTGTCCTACTTATGACAAAGGGAATCTCATTTTCAAACAATAAAAAATTAATTCAACCTGATGCCGCTAATGAGGCGTGCTGTTTGTACTGCGACCTTAACACAAGCCCCGCCCCCGGATGATGACACGCACGAAGCCCCGCCTCTCTCCGGGGTTAAAGGGAAGTTGTAAGTAAGAAGGAATCTGGTCAAAGATCAAGAGATCGGCTGAGCATCTGTCTGGGGCCCGATTCGGACTGGATCAGGAGATAGGAAGTGGGCCAGGAGTGCCGGGAACATGTCAGAGCAAAATCAGCGGCGGTCGCGCTCGCTGGCCGGCCGGAAGCTCTCACTTTGGGGCTTCTTTTTGGGCTGCGCGTTCGCGGTGGCTCTCAAGCCGCCGTGTGTTAGCGGGGCTCGGGTCCTGAGGAGCTCGCCGGAGGAATCAAGTCCGGAAACCTATGATCGATACTACGGCTACGAGGAGCTGAGCAGGCTGCTGAAAGCGCTTGCCCTCAGGTACCCGCATATCGCCAACCTGTCCAGCGTCGGCCGCTCGGTCGAGGGTAGGGAGCTGTGGGTGATGCGCATCACCGCGGAGCCGGGCACCGACGTGCCGGGGAGACCCCGCTTTAAGTACGTGGGGAACATGCATGGCGACGAGGCGGTCTCCAGACAGGTGCTGGTCTACCTGGTGGAGCATCTGCTAGGTCGCTATGGCGAGGACCCCCGGGTGACGCGGCTGGTGAACAGCACGGACATCTACATCATGCCGAGCATGAACCCGGACGGCTTCGAGCGCTCGGTGGAGGGGGACTGCGAGGGCCGTCACGGCGGCCGGGAGAACGCCCACAACAAGGACCTTAACCGCAGCTTCCCCGACCAGTTTGACACCATCAATGTCTCGGAAGACACCATTCCCGAAGTCCGGGCCATCATGAAGTGGATCCTAGAGAAAAGGTAGTGCTTTTGTTTTCCCAGTGATCCTTCGTGTAACTTTCAGGTTCTTTCGCGCAGCCTGGTAGTAATAGACCAGGGCGGCTGGACTGCAGGAACCGCAGCTGTCGCACCAGCCGTCAGATGTCTCGTCATGTCTGGTCCCCAATGACAGAATATAAACACCTGTTTGAGTCCCTCAGTGACCCGGAACATAGTTGGTGTGAATATTGCTCCATAGTGACACAGCTGCCCCTCTTCCTCTGTCCCTCCATCTTAGGTTTGTTCTCTCTGGCAACCTGCACGGCGGCACTGTAGTGGCCAGCTACCCGTTTGACGACTCGGCGTCGCACGACCCCGAGGGGCACTACAGCCGCTCCGCGGACGACGCGCTCTTCAGGTTTTTGGCCCGCACCTACGCGGACCACAACCCCGTCATGAGGACCGGGCGGCCGCAGTGCCCGGACACGCCGGATGAGACCTTCGAGGACGGCATCACCAACGGGGCGAAGTGGTATGATGTGTCTGGTAAGGGCATGGCTGCTGTGCTCTCTCTAAATTCGAGTCCATGAAACTGAGACGGTTCTCAGTTGCTATGGTGATAGCCCCCCCCCCCACCATGTGCCAAGCATGTGCTTGTTTTTTGTCACCTTAATAGTGACAATTACAGTAGGTCTGCGATGTATTCAATGTTACTGTGCAGTGGTGTTTTCTTTTTAATGAATCGGATATTTTAAGATGATTGCATTTTAGTCTTGTCTTGTTTTGGTCTTGTGTCAGGATAAGGCTGTGTTCTGTTACACAGCTGTTGTGTGGTTAATGTGTGTGTTATTCATGTGAAGCGTTTCTGGATTTGGACAGTTGGTGAGCGGGGTTGATTTTCCTTGTTGATGTTTTGTGTGCCATTATTATAGTTAAGGTGTTCATTTGAGGCTAAATTTGTCGTCTGCACATGCTGATTATGGGTTGTCGTACGAACATGTCGTTTAAACTTGGCTTCTTCCCTGAATGTTCCATAGAGACAGTTACCAGTATCTGAGCTGAACCGCCAGCATGACAGGCCCAAATTGTCCTGGCAGGACTCCACTGTCTGAACTGGCATGTTCCTGTCCCATGCTGTCCTCATCTCATGCGTTTTTTGTTTTGTTCATTAAAACAAAGTGTAAAATGTTTTGGACCTTGTATTTACAGCTTGTCAGTTCTCATGCTTTGTTTTGGGCTGGTGTCTGTTAATGTAAGGAGTGTTCAGAAAAGCTGCTCCTAAGATGTTATTGGGATCACTTGAGGACATGGTCTGTTTACTAAGACACCCCGGAACGTACCAACCAGCCACCTGAACCTGGAGCCATGGGGGATGATTTGTCCCTTTCAGGAGCCTTGCTGGGTGCCGTTGTTTGCTGCTGACCTCAGCGCTGCTTGCCTACGTGGTGACATCACGGTATCTGGCAAGGCCTGGAAGCCACGCCCAGCCCACGCGCAGTCACAGCCGCTCGGTCGGCACCCTTTATTCCGCTGCTGTGGTCCACCTGGTGTCTAGTTGCGCTGGTGGGGATCTTGTAAGGGCGTCTCGCGTTCCTGCAGTCTGTGTGGACCGCCCTTCCCCAGAGTAAACAGGAAACCTGATCCGGATGTTTACTCTTACATTTGTCGTCCCGTGTCCTGTTAGCGGCAAACGGTCAGAGCTGCCATGTGTGATGTAACTCACTCCGGCCTGTTTCGTTCCAGTCGCCACATTGATGGGTGGGGATTCCCGCTTTACAGAAACGTTAATGAGTAACTAGAGAAGCAAATAACACTGGTTTGGAAAGGGATCTTTTCTCCTAAAGACCATTACTGTTCTGTTCCGTTGGGCAAGATCAGTTTGCCTTTTGTACAATGATCATAACCTGTTATTCAGAATAGCAGATGGGGGTTTTTAAAACGCTACACTGAGCTTGTAGTCCTTGGTCTAAGGGGCCTTGTTTGACGTTGCAAAGGCTTTAATCTTTGCCCTATTGTGTTTGGCCTTTATGGCTGCATTACTCCCCTGGAATTTGCTTCCGATGCCCTGCTGCGGGCTCCGTGGTTCCGATTCAGGGTTCAGCCCCCCTTGACTGTGTTCTGTGAAGGTGTTGGTCCAAGTGTGCCTGTAGATGTTGCAGAAAGTTACGTCTCAAAAGTTAAAACTGCTTTTGTTCGTTTATGTGCATTAGAGATAATCGCTAATTTGGTTGGGTTATTTTGAAGAGAAACCGGTTTCGATGCAGCAATCGTTATTTTTTTTTTTGGCGTGTCCAAGAGCAGGACCCAGACGGAAAGCTTAAGAGATCATATCACACCTCTGGGGAGGTATCATGAGCTGGCTGTTGGGATGAATGTGTCTGGTGAAGCGTCTCAATGTAGGTCTATGGTTCTTGTGCTGCTGGTCCGAATTCACAAACTGCTGTCGGTCTCGTGAAGGTGTGAGATCATGCGTGTGGCATCAGATAATGCAGTTGGGTCTGTGCCAGAGGAATTTGCTAGAAACTGGACACAGAAAATGAGTTACTCTTGGGGGGGGGGGGGTTCATGCCACAGGAGATGTGACACTTATGCTCATACTCTTCCAAAATCAGCGTATTATTTTCCACCACGAGCAACTTCTTAAGTCTGAAGAGGATGTGGAGTCTGAAACCAGGCTTCCCGGATATAAAATTGGCCCATAAGAATGTCTTCTGTGGGGTGTTATTCTACAGAAATTGTCAAGCTGACATTTCTGCTGAAATGGTGGTGGTTTCTGGTTTAGGGATTCCCCTTAAACAAAGACCTCAGTTCTTCTTCTGTTAAACTTCTGTTGCTTGAAATTGCTGACCTGTTAATGAGCTGCAGACAGGAGTGTCGAAGCAAAGCCGTCACCCAAAATGCGGCTCGTTGTGCTAGTCCTGATTTTAATTATCAGCTACATTTTAAAATTGTGCTGCGGTTTGTTAGCTTTCCCCGGCCGGCCGCAGTAACGCCAAGGTAATGTTCGTAGAAATCCGAAACCCCAGAAAAGTACTGTGTGCTTTTCCGTGTGTTTGTGGTCTCCTGTTTGCTGACTTCCTCCTGTGCGGGGTTTACGAATGCCGTTTGATCTGCTACCCCGGGCTATGTGTTGCGTAATGGCCCCTTTGTGTATCTTGCCATCTGCGACCGGGTTCAACATGCCCACCTCACGGATATGCATAAGTCAGAACGGGGTGAGGCTTGTGCAGAGCAGTGGGCGTGGTCATGAGAGCAGCAATTCTCATATTGCTACAATCAGTCCATTTATTTGGTTGTAGAATAATGATTCATAATTGTTCCAGGCTGTTCTGATTTGTCTGTAACTGGTTTGGGGTGGGGTGGGGGGGTAGACATGCCAAATATTAAAGATTCCCCTGAATCTCAGTTGAAGGCCAATTTTAAGTAGTCATTATTGGAGCTCCCGTCATGTGACTTGTCACATGACCCAGCTTACATACTGAAACTGGGAGGGGCCAGAGCTGATCTATAAACAATGACGGGCAGTTCTGCGAGAGCTTTTGGTCTCCTGCTTTCATTGATGCTTTTGAGTCGAACCCCGATGAGGAGCCACAGTGGCTTTTGCTGCATATAATGCTCTAATGTAGCAGATTGTATGATACTTTAGTATTTTAGGAATCAGAGACTGTTATTAAACATTTTTATTGTTGACATCCATCTTTTGTTTTCCTGATGACACCTCGGATCAGCATCTTTTACAGAGTTGTTGATTATCTTCCTGGTGCCTCCTGCTGCTGTTCCCAAGCTGACTCTATGTGGCCCATTTTCCTTAGTTCGCTTTGGTGGGAGGCAGCAGACAATGGAGGTGATTTCTGTGCCTTTTGGGATCTCTTTGGGATGTTCAGGTGGGATGCAGGACTTCAACTACCTGCAGGGCAACTGCTTGGAGATCACAATGGAGCTGAGCTGCTGCAAGCACCCGCTGGCCTCAGCGCTGCTCTCCGAGTGGGAGAACAACCGCGAGTCCCTGCTGGCGTACATGGAGAAGGTGGGCATGGCGGCAGGCCGGGGCCCCTGAAGGGGGCGGGGGGGCTTTCCTGTGAGGCCGGCTCCCTGAATTCTCGACGGACATCTTCCATCAGGTCCACATTGGTGTCAGGGGGTACGTCAAGGAGGCGGGGAATGGGACATCTCTTCCAGACGCGACCGTGTCGGTGGACGGAATCAACCACAATGTGACCGCAGGCCAGTTCGGAGACTATTATCGGCTCCTGCTGCCGGGGGCGTATAACGTCACAGCCAGCGCTGCGGGGTGAGTCCTGTGCTGAACATGCCAAAGAAGCCTGTTTTATTTGGCATCCCCAGTCATGTGATGACGTCACAAAATCCTTTTCGCGCTCGAACTGTACTCTGCTCTTGGTTCATCTCCATGAACCCACAGCTTTTTGAGCATTTAGGGATAGAAATGGTGACCTATTGTACCTATGACAAAGTCTTTATACTCCAGCTCCCAGAATTCAATGCGTGCCGTCTCTGCTTGTTGCAGGTACAAGTCCACGACTGTGCAAGGTGTGCAGGTGGTGGAAAATGAGACCACGGAGCTGAACTTCACCTTGACAGCTCTGGGTCAGGCGGGGTCTGCCGGCATTACGGCCCCAGCATCCCCGCCCCCCCCTCTCACATCTGGGGCCCCCATCAGCCCCAGCAGAACCACCACCACTCCGGGGATGGGCGTGGCACCCAGTACAGACGGGAGAAGTGCAGGGACTACGCCAAAGCCGGCGCCTGCAGCCATCCAGCCCCAGGAATTCCGGCACCACCATTACTTCGACATGGAATTCTTCCTACACAAGATCAGCACGGATTATCCCAGCATCGCCCGGCACTATTCTGTCGGCAAGTCCGTGGAGAATCGGGACCTCTACGTGATGGAGATTTCCAACAACCCCGGTGTCCATGAGAAAGGTACCGGCGATCACGGCGGACTCCGTCGACGCGCGATTAGTCCCGAAACGTCAAAACTGCGATTCTTACGCCTGCCCCCTTCCTTTGGCAGGCGAACCCGAGTTCAAGTACATCGCCAACATGCACGGCAATGAGGTGGTGGGTCGCGAGCTTCTCCTCAATCTCATCGAGTACCTCTGTCGAAACTACGGGAGCGACGCTGAGGTCACATGGCTCGTCAACAACACCCGCATCCACATCATGCCTTCCATGAACCCGGATGGTTACGAGGTGGCACAGGAGGGTGAGTGTCTCCCTTAACCACCTGCTCGGATGCATCCTCTGGTTTTACTAACATTTTTTTTTGGGGGGCGGTGGGGGTTGTGACTGTCGATCACTTGAAGTACAGCAAGGTGCAGGAAGCCGCATCTCTTGGAAAGCTGCCTGTTTAGTTTCTGCTCTGATGGGCTGGTAGACATGAAGTTTTCCCTTTCTTCCCTTTCTTGTAATCCCGCAGGTGACGTTAAAGGCTACATCGGCCGCAATAACACCAACAATATTGACCTGAACCGCAACTTCCCCGATCAGTTCAGCTTCATCTCCGAGCCGAGGCAGCCTGAGACCGTGGCGGTGATGAACTGGTTGAAGCGCCATCCGTTTGTGCTGTCCGCCAACCTGCACGGAGGCAAGCCCCACCTCGCGCTCTCTCCCTTGCGTCTAGCCCCTGCCTGTGTGAGCGAGTATTCCATTAAGCTTCCTTTTTTTTCTTCCCTATCCAGGGTCGCTGGTGGTGAACTATCCATATGATGACGGCCCGCAAGGCACCACAACTTACAGCAAGTCCCCAGACGACGATGTTTTTAAAATGGTGTCCCTTGCTTACTCTCGGGTGAGCCTTGGTGCCGTGATGGTGTGCCGGTGTCGAGCCGTGATCTTGGCCTCTGTGTGGCGCCACGGAGCGGAGGGCACCTTACCAAACTATGGCTGCTTTTTGACCCGTTTTCATAATCATCTCCGAACGGCGTTAGACTGACTGTTTTTCTCCGTGTTGATGACGGTCACTGGGATGTGGTGGAGCGATGACCTCTGCTGGAGGTGGGGCTCAGGCCTTGAGTTCGCTCATTTCACTAATCATTGCTTTCCTGCGATCGTCCTGTTCAGGCTAACCCCATGATGCGCCAAGGTCACCCTTGTGAGGCTCTCTACCCAAATGAGTATTTTAAGGATGGCATCACCAACGGGGCACAGTGGTACAATGTGGCAGGTGAGCCAAACAATGCCAGAGTGTGTGGCGTGCCCTCGTTCAATAGCGTGCCTGTCCGCTGATGATCCGGCTACAAATATTGCTCTTCGAAAGGCATTTATCCGTGTTACACATTTCTTTTGGATTTTACTGCATCAAGTGACTGCTTAATCGTCATGCTACAGATGAATATTTTAGCGTTAAGCTGTTATGTGTTTTTACGTGCTTGGTGATCTGGATCTGAGCTCCGCTATCGCTGGCTGCAGGCGGCATGCAGGACTGGAACTATGCGAACACCAATTGTTTCGAGGTGACCATCGAGCTTGGCTGTGTCAAGTACCCTTCTGCCACGGAGTTGCCCACCTACTGGGAGGAGAACCGCCAGTCCCTGCTGCAGTTCATTCACCAGGTCTGCCCTGCCTCCTCCCCTTGATTGGCAGACTACGGCCGCACCTCTTTTTTGACAGACAGGCCTTGTTTGTTTATGCTGAAGCAAGACTCTGGGTCACGATACACAGGATGACCTTTTGAGCCATGTTGCCCGGGGCCCATTTCCATTGATCGCCGGCCACAAAGTTCTATTTGGAAAAACTTTGATCAGCAGTGGGCAACTTTTAGCAATCATCCAGATGGGTTGGCGGTTGCCCAGCAACATCGCTGAAAGTTGCCTTGTGTTTCATCACCTTAAGACGTAACACAAAATTTTATAGGTGTGTGTGTCTGCTCCATAAATCAGTGCAGAATTTTGCCTGTGCAATGTTTGATTAAAATCCCAAGGCTGCTGCTATATCACTAGAGGACACACTTCTTTGTACAGGTTCACCGGGGCGTGAAGGGTATGGTGCTTGACAGCAAGGATGGTACTGGCATCCCCAACGCCACTATCAGCGTGGAGGGTATTGATCACCCGGTCACTAGTAGCAAGGATGGCGATTACTGGAGACTCCTGGTGCCTGGCACATACAAGCTGACAGTCTCCGCCCACGGGTCAGGATGTACAAGCCGCCTTTTGGGGCATTGCTATAGGACGTGCCATTTCTTTTTGTGTGTTTCTTTTATTTTTATTTTTTTATTGGTACTTGTCTTGCTGTAGGTACACTCCAGTGACCCTCTATGCGACGGTGCCTGCTGAGGGCGTGGAGTCCGTAGATTTCCGGTTGACGCGCGTGCGCAGCGAGGAGATGGACCCCCAGGAGGAGGACTTTCACACATTCATCAAAGAGCTGTCCTCAGACCATGGCCTGGAGCAGCTGGTCCAGAACGTGGCCACTGACAGCAGCTTCCGCTATCGCCGTTACAAGGAGCTGTCCGAGTACCTTCGAGGACTCAACCTCAACTTCCCTAACATCACGCGGCTGGACAGGTAACACTGCGAGAAAGTCCAGGCTGGCGGCATGATTCTGGCACCTGTTCCCGCCAGATACTGTCCCTATTCTACACTACACTCGTTGGTGCATGTGCGCAATACATGACTCTTGTGGTCCACTGTGATCGATAAAGAGAGCCCTCTTTGTAGAACTACTTCTCATTTGAAGGTTCAGTTCATTTCAAAGAATGCTGTTTTTGTTTCAAGGGTTACACCAGACCGTTTTAAGAGTACAAAACCATTAACAAGAAGTGGCCATTTAACCTGAACTGCTAAGTTATTAGGGTAGGATGATGTGAGGTGAGGTTCTTATTGGAACTCTTTATCGGTCTGGTGGTCCTCTCCAGAAGAACCAGCCAGTAAACCTGACACGGGGCCATGATGAAGAGTATAATGCTTGCATGTGTTGTTGCTGGTATATTGAAATTCTTGAGAGATTATCACCCGCCACATGTTGACTGACATGGTGATTAAAACCACTGCGGTGGGATTCCACTTGATGTTGTTCTTTTATGCCAGCTTGGGTCAGAGCTCTGAGATCAGGACCATCTGGGCCCTCGAGATTTCCAACAAACCAGACAAGCCAGAACCTGATGAACCCAAGATCCGCTTCGTGGGTGGAATCCATGGCAACGCACCTGTGGGAACTGAACTTCTGCTGCAGTTTGCTGCCTCTCTGTGTCTCAACTATGGCAAGAATCCAGCCATCACAAAGGTGGGCTACTTTTGAGCAGCGCCATCTGGGGGCTGGGAGTCGACCTGGTAGAGTGCATGAAGAAGAGAGATTCTCATCCATGTTTTCGTTCTCCATTCTGACCGTTGTGCAGTTGATTAACCGGACGCGGATTGTGATCCTTCCCTTGATCAACCCAGACGGCCGTGAGCTGGCTCAAGAGAAGCAGTGTGTCTCCACCAAGGGCCTGACCAATGCACAGCACAAGGATCTCGACACCGACTTTTTCGGTCTGTAGGCCACCGGTGTCGTGTCTGCCCAGGCCGTTGCTTTCCTGCAGTGACCGTTTTGACCTTGCTGTGGTTTTTCAGGAAATGCGTCAAACCGTTTCGTGAAGCCCCAGCCGGAGACTGAAGTGGTCATGAAGCTCATATTGGAGAAGGGTTACACACTGTCCGTGGCCCTGGATGGGGGCTCGGTGCTTGTCACCTACCCATATGACAAGCCAGTACAGCCAGGTACATGTCATGCTCTTCTGCCCTGTGTGGCTTTAGTATCCAAGGAGTGGGCAAGCCTACTTAATTTTGATCCACTTATGTTTATTTTTGATTCAGTTGAGAACGAGGAGACCCTGAAGTATTTGGCGTCTGTGTATGCAAACAACCATCCCAAGATGCACCTGGGCCATCCTGGATGTCTTGTCAACCAAGGTATGCCAACGGGAGTGGATGAGGAGGTGGCCTCCATCTGGCCTCCGTCATGACTCGCGGGAACACTGTAGCTGGCTTTGTGACTGACACCTCCCGTTTGTTCTCAGCGAACTTCTCCGGCGGGGTGGCGCGGGCAGCTGAGTGGCACAGCCACATGGGCAGCATGAAGGTACGTGCCCCAGGCCCTGGAGTGTGGACCTCAGGAGTCTCCTGAGTGCCACTTACCCGCTTGTGCTCCCACTGCAGGACTTCAGCGTAGACTTTGGTCACTGCCCTGAGATCACGGTTTATACCAGCTGCTGTCTGTTCCCGGCTGCTGAGCAGCTGCCTACCATCTGGGCTGAAAACAGGAAATCGCTCTTCAGCATGCTGGTGGAGGTAAGAGAGGCTGAGGAGATGTTCACCCCTATCTTCCACACTTATGCCCCGCTCTTCTCTTATTTTAGCCGCGGTTTTGCAGTTTTACCCCTCAGTCAAAAGGTTTATTCAGTGATTTTCATCAAATTGTTGCAGGTGCACAAGGGAGTCCGGGGCATTGTCAGGGACAAGAGTGGGAAGCCAATTGTGGGGGCCACCATTGTTTTGAACCGGGGCGTGAGGGTCTTCACTGGCGAAGGGGGTTACTTCCATGCCCTGCTGGCCCCTGGGTCTCACAACATCGAGGCAGTGGCTGAGGGCTACCAGCAGCAGAGACAGGAGGTGGGTGTGGTGTAGATACTGGAGTTTTTGTCGGAGGTGAGGTCTGTGAGCGCCAATTCAATGGCGACTCATTTTCCCTTCAGGTGTTTGTGTCGCCTTACGAAGCTGCCAGCTCCATCGTCATCGAGTTTGACATGGACAACCACCTCTTCGGCCTGCCCAGGGAGTTTGTGGTGGCCACTGCAGGTGAGTTGGAGGCATTTCCACTGTGACATTTATAAGGTTTAATTTCAGCCTTTGAAGGAAACAGTGTTGTGTTGTGTAGTGATACCCAGAACCCCACCCATCACCCCACCCACCTCATGTTTAAAGCATGCCGCTTAGTGGCTTTGCCCCCCTTTCCTTCAGCGGCCTCCATGACGGCGCTCGTCATCACCGCCTGCATCATCTGGTGCGTCTGCGCCGCCAAGTCGGACCCACAGAAGGACGGCTTCCATCGTCTCCGCCAGCACCGCGACGACTACGAGGACGAGATCCGCCTCACCTCCATGGGCTCCAAGAAGTCCCTGCTGAACCACGAATTCCAGGACGAGAGCGAGAGTGACGAGGACACTCTATATGCTAACAAGCTCTAAGGCTGCTGACCCTTCGACTGTCACCCTGGGGGGTCACCCGGGGGGGGGGGGGCAAGAGGGTGGTCTGTGTCCCACCCCACCCTGCCCTGGACCTTGTGGCTTTTAGGAGTCCACACACACATAGAGGCCTTTCTCCACTCCTTTTCCAAGCCATCCCTATAGAACGCGGTGACAGTGCCCAGTCAAACGCCCAAGTAAACGTGTTCCAGTGCCCCCAGTTTCACCAGGCCACTGAGATGTTTTCTATCTGGTCTGAACACCACAGTTCACCGTCATGACCCCTGAACGGTCACAGTCCTAAAAGTAGTGAGTATTTGGTGGGATAGATCTGACATGACATTTGGGACGTGAACAAGCCCAGTGCAGTGCCTTGGCTAATCAGTAATGTGATAAGGCTCCGTTCTGCAGTCACATGACTACTGGGTACGTCACTCTGCCTGACTCGGGTGACTCGGGCAGCCTGGTACATGTAATTCCTGCATGAGGGGAGATCTGTACTCAAACCCTCTTTCACAAGTTTACTATGGATCCATAGCAGAACCAATCTCGTCGCTCAGGGGGAGGCTGACCGAAGCGGCTTCCATGCAGGGCTTTGCATGGACGGTACAACAGCGAGAGCCGCACACTGACGTGTGACACCGACCGAAGGGGTGCGCTGTTCCTCTGTGGCCTGAGACTTCCTTGGCAGGGCGGGGGGACGAGGGCTACGTAGGGAATTGGCAGCCGTGGAGCCGACTCCAAACCAAGTGACTATAGCAGGAAAAGCTCTTTATAAATTATATTTTTCTTTCTCTAGGTGTTTTTGTAGTTCTGTGTGTTTGGATACTGAATATCAGAATTTTTTTTTTTTTTTTTTTTTTTTGGTCCTTTCACCTAACAGCATCCTGGAGCAGAAAAGGCTTTGTAAAGGGTGTGTGTGTGTGTGTGTGTGTGTGTGTGTGTGTGTATAAACGTGCAAATGGTGAGATATGCATCCTGTTCTGTTGTTGTACGGGTTATGGGGTTACAGAAAGAAAAATCTGTTCTGTTTAAATAAAAGCTATTAAGTATAACGTACTCCAACTTGTATGGAGTTTTCTAGAGCTAAACTTCAGCACTTTGCAAAACTTAAGAATCCCAAAAGCAAAATCCTCCGTTGTTCTGGGGTTTCACGTTCCCAAGAGCACCGTGGCACCGATTGAGTTGTGCTGGAACCCTTCGCGAAATGGCTCTGTAATGCCTAAGCTTGGAGGGAACCTGTCATTTTAGAAGCACTGGGTTTCAAATGGCAGCTCATCCTGTTGCCTGTTGCCGCCTGGGGGATGTCCAGGTGCCTGATGGCAGCTGGCTGCCGCCCCTCTAGCAGCGGGGTCAGCCTGGGTGCGTGACTGCCTTCCTGGGAACATACAGAACCGTGCCCACACAGTGTCTTTAAATCAGGTTTAGTGTGTCTAATATTCATGCATCCACAAAAGAGGAAGACAGATTTCGTTTTGACCTAATACTTCTCTTTATAAAATAAAAGAATGCCTAAGGCAGAAGTTGATTTGGTGCAGAAGTTAAGATTCTTGTGTTTTATTCTTGTACTTCGTATGGGGTGGGGCTGGTGTTTTTTTCCCCTTTCTTTGTATTGTTGCTCTTTTTATATAAAATAACATTTGAGTGTACATATTGAAATGTTGCCAATTATATGTAAATGGAGAAAGATGTGCAATTGCAGGAACTTCCGTAATGCTTATGGGCTAACAAACCGAACCTTATGGTGTATGTCGTAATATTGACACGGTCACTTGATGCTTCATAAAAACATCGATAAAACAAATTCAATAAAAAAGTATCACTTAACTGACAGACGTTGTATTTTGTTTATCAGACTGCACCCCCTCCCCCCAATGCCTGTGACACCGGTTTTGTGGTAGCTGTGGAATGTGTTGATTTTCATTTTGGTGCCAATGTCAACAGGTTAGAGCAGCATCTCGGGCACAATTCACTGTAACATTGTATTGCGTAATAATGCCACATGGTGTAATAACTCAACAGAATGTAACAAATTGAATGATGAATGGGTAATGTTGCATTGTTATTACATAATGTATTGTTACACAGTACATCATATGATGAATATTTGTTACATTTTGCTGCATGATACATTGTAACATTCAGGCCTTGTGGCAGTGGTGAGATTCAGCATGGTGCCTCTTTTTCACGCGTGAGGTCAGCAGATCTCAGGAAAAAAAATGCAGCTAAGAGATCTGTTGATAGTCATTCTGACATACCAGCAATGCTACATAACTGACACCTTTCACTATCGTTTGAATGTCTAGGTATATATTACATACAAGAAAAACTATTAATTATTTTAAACATCTTGACAATTGCATGTTATTTAAGGAGAAGGTGAAGGCTCCTTGTGTATATAATCACAGCAGAAACCTAGTGCAGGCTATAATTATATTATATTGAGAAGTTAACAGAACATTAGGTGGAGTGCAGTAGTTTTTAGGTGCACTCTCTCTCTCTCTGAATGAGGGTCAATAAAAATCACATTACTGCTTGCTGGTTAAAACTGGTCAACTTTATGGTTTTCACTTTTCTAACTTTCTAAATGAAATCCACTATCAATGGCTATTGCACTCACTCCACACAGCCGGTGTGTTCAGGGCCAACCAACCCCAGTTACCTCTTTAGTGCTGGAACAAGATAAAAACTCCACAGTGACATAAAGAGTAGTATAGCCCCTGTCTTTCATTTCATTCATTTTCTTTTTTTTTCACTTGTGCATTTAAAAAAAAAAAAAACAAGGAAACTGGGAAGGACAAGATATTTCCAGAAATGTGGACGTTTTCTAAAGTGCAATAAAAACAAAAATCTGTGATTTGTTAAAAGATTTTTTAAAAGATTTTCAACAGCAGTACTGACCAGCTTAAGTGTATTTTGTAAATATACGCAACAACTTGATGGCTACAACACACTCAATAAAAGTTGGGACAGAGTCAAAATAAGATTGAAAAGTATACAGAATATTCCAGTAACACTGGTTTGGAAGATGCCACATTAAACAGGCTAATCAGTAGCAGGTGAGGTTTCATGATTGGGTGTAAAAGCAGCATCTATCAAAGTCTCAGTCTTTGCAGCAAAGATGGGTCATGGATCATCCCTTTGTGCCAAAATTCATCAGAGAATTGTTAGTTCAAAAGAAACATTCCTGAATGCAAGACTGCAGAGAATTTAAGTCTTGCAACACCTTCAATACATAATACTGTGAAAACATTCAGAGAATGCAGAGCCATCTGAGTGCGTAAAGGGCATGATTGGAAACCACTGTTAAATGCACATGATCTTCCAGCCCTCAGGCAGCACTGCCTAAGACACAGTCATGCTACTGTGAGAAACACAACCACCTGGACTCTGAAGTGCTTCGGAAAACCATTGTCACCTAACACAGTCTGCTGCTACATCCAGAAATCCAAGCCATACATCTACTTCGAGCCATACATCAACTCAATGCAGAAACACAGATGAATTCTCTGAGTCTGAGGTCATCTCAGATGGACCAAAAGACTGTGGAACCATGTGCTGTTGTCAGATGAGTCCACATTTCGGGGGGCCAACGGGCGTCAAGTTCTTTGTGCCAAGGATGAAACTGACTATCCGGATTGCTATCGATAAAACGTGCAAAACCCAGCATCTGTGATGGCATGGGGGTGCATCAGTACCCACGGTATGGGTGAGTAGCATGTATGTGAGGGTACCATTGACTCAGAGGTGTACAATAGGATTTTAGAGAGACATACGTTGCCATCAAGGTGACGTCTCTTTGCAGTACATCCATGTTTCTCTCAGCAGGATAATGCCAGACCACATTTGTTCCTGACTGGCCTGCTGCCAATCCAAATCTATCTCCTGTTGAAGATGCATGGTGAAGGAAATCTGACAATGGCAACCTCAGACTGAGGAGGAATGCAAGAATGGACAAAATTTCCAATTGCAAAATTACTACAATTTGTATCCTTAGTTACAAAATGAAAGCAAAGCTTTATACCACTCTATGCCATAAAGTCCAGTAACTCCTACTGGGTTGCCACTGGCCTCTCGGCAGCCTCTCTGACCAGTATCCATCCAGTTTGGAGGGACGGCCTGATACAGGACACCACTTGAACAAAAAGCTGAGCATTATTTAGCTTAACCGTAATGTACGGAAAATAAAATATATAACCTCAAATATATAACACGAAAGTGGACTGTTTTAGAGCCCCCCCCAATCGCCAAGGGAGCTCGTGTCCTTTTCGGGGGGGCGAGAGCCCCTTAGCTCCCCATAATTCAAACCACGCCTGTACATAACCTGTAATGAGAAGAAATATTAGCCTATGGTGGATACTCACTAGTTTATAACCTGCACTTGCTTGTTGCACAAATTGAAACTTGCAAATGGTTTCTGGAATTCGTAAACTTTTTCAGATAGTGGTAAACAATGGGTGACTGAATCGCAGATATGAGGCTACTACTGTATACTGGTTTTGAGAGAAATGTAATGCTGATTATTATCCAGATGAATGATTGTGCTTTCATGGGCTTTATCAGTGTGCTGGGTAATACAGTGGGTATATAAAAGAATCACCTCCTGTAAAAAAATTATATTGACTTTATAAACTGACTTTGTCCAGCCTTATTTACTCAATGCAACTGATAATATGCAAGCGAAATAAAAACATATCAGCAGTCTTGAAAAAAAAAAACACAAATAAAAGCAAGAATTATAGAGATTGATAAAGCATCACCCCCCTGAATTGATAATTTTGTGGAGCCTGTTTTTGCTTTAATTACAGCCTTGAGTCTGTCCGCTGGCAACTTAGTACACCCAGACAGAGCAATATTTGCCCACTCCTCCTTACAGAACTGTTGAAGCACAATCAAATTGGACAGTGCCCACTGGTGGACTTGAAGTAATTCCACAGATTTTCAGTGGGGTTTAATTCCTACTTGGCTCTCGAGGGAGGCGGACACACAGTTCTCCCTCTCACTCCCCTTACCTTCCCTGCTCTGCTTCTCTCGTCTCGTTTGTTTAAGTGGTGGTATAAGGCTAAGATAAGCTAAGATAGATAAGCTAAGAGAGGTAAGCTAAGATAGATAAGCTAAGAGAGGTAAGCTAAGATAGATAGATAAGCTAAGAGCTTTCTACTATAGAGCTCCTCAGCTGTGGAATGGTGTTCCACCAGATGTGTAGGATTCAGTCTCACACTCAATATTCAAATCTAGACTAAAAACACACCTATTTAGTTTAGCTTATAGGGACTCTAGCTAACTCCTCACTCCCAGTTAGACCTATAGTTTGAGGTGTAGAGCTGGGTGGGGATCGGTGCCATTGGCTTTGGATAAACTGAACTGACAGTGCTGTCTCTCCAGCTTCAGAATCCCTTGTGGGATTGGAGTGCTGACATTTCAGGGACTCCCCATGCCTGCATTCCCACTTGCCCCTCCCTCCTACTTATGC
>JAODKF010000042.1:11455948-11469849 GCA_026779585.1 Mormyrus proboscirostris | reverse complement strand
TTGGCCTCTGGCCCTTGGGAAGTGGGCACCTGTCTGCATCCTGTCTGAATCATGTGCCAGGTCTGTAGTCCCTTTTTCTGATGGCAAGTTGTGTTTTTTTTAAAAACAAATTGCTTTAAGTAGCATAGAATAGTGTTTTTGTATCTTGTAGCTTTTTCAAATATTAGTTTGAAGACATGAGAGAAATGACTTTATCAGAGATTGGACGGTTTCCAAGTGCGACTGACTGAAGCAGTTATATATGCATGGGGAGACGCAACACCTTATAACGGCTGGGAAACCTACCCGCAGTTTCATTTGGACCGAAAGGCCTGGGGGGTTGGGTTTAGCATTATGTCTGCGGAATTTCCTGTTTTGCTGCGGAGTCGCCGCCTCGTCCGCGGCTCGGCTCTATTCGGCTCGGCTCGCCTGCTCGGGAAGAGGGCGGAGTTCATGGCGGAAGCCCGAGGCGCTGCCTTCACTCCGTCATATAAAGGCAAAAGCCAGCGCATTGCTCTGGATTTCTGAAAGTGCTTTCTGTGTGCATTTCGGGGGATTTGCCTGTACACATTTCTATATATCTACATAATCTTCCCCAGTGCGATTAAAGCTGGTTTTATAGGCCGTTCCAGAAAATCGTTGGCTTTTAAGGTAAGCGTTTCTTAGACAGGTGGCCGTGCATGCATGTGGCGTCTCTCGCTTTATGAAGCATTTCAGTAGCGTTGCAGCTGGACTGCTCCCGATGGCTCCAGTTTAACGTCACCGGCGGATGTTTACCTTGTGTTTACCGGGATTTTAACGCGTTACCTGCGTAATCTGCATTTGCATTCTGGGTTTTTTGCGCTTGCTTGTGCAAGCAGGTCTATATCTGTGTGACAGATCATACGCGTTGCATGAGGTCATGCCGCCAGATTAGTTTGATATCTGTGATGTGATGTGGTATTACCGGAAGGGCGGCTAGTTTAAGGGGTATATTTTCAGATGAATACGCATCGTATTTTAAACGTTTATTTTTATTTTCATTTTCATTGTGGTGTGTGTTGCTGCAATATCCGCTGGTTTTATATCATGGGTTGTTAGGAAGAAGCAAAAAGACTCAGTCCGTTTTTAAACACTTAATGCCTTTGCCTCCACGTTATGTATGCATGAATATGTGCACATTACTGTTAACATGCCCAGTAGTCTGTGTGAACCCCGAATGTGAATTTTGTGCATTCATGATCAGCAGGTTTAGCATTTGTTTAAAAGCCATTTACCCCTATACACAATTTACAAGCCTGTGAGTATTCAGGTCAGCCCTTGTTAACGAGTTCCCTTTCTGCTAATAAAAACTGAGGAATTCGAGGACTTTGAATGCCAAATTTCAACATACTGAGTTTTAACTTTCTGAACACTGTTGTGATCATTAGCCATTGTTTGGATATGCAGCCCGGGGCAATCGAGTTGTTTGCACCTTAAAACGTAGTTCATCATCGCGGTGACTCACTAAGGGCTTTGATCCTTTCTTGTAGCGGCAATAACTGAAAAAAGTTCCCTAATCAGAGTCCGTGATGGTAGACGGCGGGATTTCACCTTAATCAGATGTACTTTCTGTGGCCTGTTGTCACAGCGCATTCCTGTTGCGCCAAGTTAAGATGCGAGAGGAAGGGTGAACGTGCAGGATTGTGAGGACCCTGTCCTCCGCACGTCCCACGCACACGACCGCTCGTGTTTGCGATCATTAGCTGTATTTTACATTTTGATGAAATGTGCTGGGTTCGATGATGTATCGCTTGTGGGATGTTGTGAATCAGACATAGGGATATTCCCTTTAGAATACTGCAAAGCAAATGTTTTCCTTGACTATTTGATGCATTTTCTTCCCTTTTAATTCTAATGTTGTATTAAACTTCAATTGAAAGTCTGCGGTTCCAGATGACATCCTTAGTTGACACCCCCGCCTCTTCTACCCCCCAGGTTTGAGTGCTGATTTCACGATGGGCCCCTACATCACACTGAGCCTCTCTGCCTGTCTGTTCCTCTGCTGCTGGGGGGTGCTCTCTCAATCCCCCTCCTATGGGGAGAGGGGTTCGGATCTGGGCATAAAGGTCTTCCAGCAGGTGGCGCTCTCGCGGCCACAGGAGAACGTGCTGCTGTCTCCCCACGGCATAGCCAGCATCCTTGGCATGCTGCTCCCGGGCGCCGATGGGGAAACGCGCCACCAGCTGGTCACCGCACTGCGCTACAAGAAGAACGGTACCTGCCTCCCTCAAGCCTCCCCTCTGCCTTTCTGTCTCTTCTTCCATTCCTGACCTCCATTTCCCTCCCTCCCTCTGCTTACCCTCCGTCTCCACTGCCAATATAAAAAATGTGTTTTTGTTTATTTTTATATATATATATATATATATATATAAACAGACAATGCACCAAGTTGCGGAAACCTAAAACGACTGTCCTCCACGTCTCTCTAAGGTCCCTACAAGATGCTGAAAAGGTTGCACAAGAGCTTGACCTCCAAGTCAAACCAGGACATCGTGACCATCGCCAATGCGCTCTTCACCCAGCAAGGCTTTGACATCCATGAGAAGTTTGTGGCCACTAACAAGGCCAACTTCCAGTGTGAGGTCGGGACCCTTGACTTTGCGAACACGGATAGTGCCGCGACCAGCATCAACAGCTGGGTGAAGAACCACACCAAAGGTGAGATCTTAAACAAACCCTGGGCAGAGTTGATACTTAATAGCTGAAATAAATGGGCACAAATGTAGGTGTGTTTTGCTTAATATGTACACAGCCAATGACTTTTCCTTCAAGCAGATGATTGTTATAGGATGGTGTTTATCTCAGCCAGATTTGTTTAGCTTAGACCATGCTCTCGTTATGCCGTAAATAAGACCTTTAACCAATTTATTTTTTTGGCTTGCATTACTCCTGAAATACTTCATCCACACTACTTCTGGAAGTAATTAAGACTTAGGAACTGGAGTCTAGTTTGTCTTTTAATGCCCCAGTATAGCACAGTATGCCGATACTGTCCAATAGCCAAGGTATGAAGTTAATGGTTTTGCCTTTACCGTGGCAGTCAGTATGTTTACATGCACACCAAGATTGAATTTTTGTGTTAGTCCGGACTAGAAACCGGACTTCTGAAGTGCATGTAAACATCTTAGTCTGACTGAAATCTAACTAAATCGAATTTCTCAAAATCGGACTAAAGCACCCAGAGATAATACGAGTGGGAGTCGATTTATGCTGGGGGGTGCTCTCTCAATCCCCCTCCTATGGGGAGAGGGGTTCGGATCTGGGCATAAATATATTTTATATAATTAATTAATAAATAAATAATATAAATTACATTCAATCGGACTCAAACTGGCCTAGGCGCTATGCACAAGCTCCACAATATCCCCAACCCCCTCCCGGGCTTTGACCCAAAAGTAACAGAACGATCCGGTACACAGAAGAAGAAGCTTGGAGCACAGCAGAGGACGTACAGCACTGCAAGGCTGTCCAATTCACCGCTCAGCTAAAGAGCGCTTCACCTCCGCTGCTTTTGCATGAGCGCTACATGCGCTCTCCAAGGCGATCGTCATTTTCATCCTTGCCATTTAAATCACTCCTAGATGGGTTCATGAGAAATTTATGGCCAACTCCCTTTGTTTCATAAATACCCCAATATTTATTACACAGTATATTATATAAAATACTTTATTTGCTATGCTATCCTGATATTGTTGTATCTATTCTTCCCAACTAGATCCCAATGAAAGCTTGTGCCACTTCCTTTCTCCACACACCTATTATTATTAGTTTTATGGTTTTTACGTCTATGATGTAATGGGTCAACCAGAAAAAGCCCAGTGCTAACAAGCTAAAAGGAGCCATATCGCCACCTATGGTAGCGGAGTCTGACATACTTTGGTCAATAAATTGTTTCCTCTCAAATGCATGTATACCGGGACAAGGGCAGTCATCCGATTAAATGGCATCATCTAGCTATAACCGTAGCTGGACTAAGCTGTGCATGTAAATGTAGTGAGTGATGTAACTTCACTTAGTGTCTGGGTGAAATGACTGTGGTGCCCCCATCACATCTACCCCATCACATCATCTCCCTACATTTTTTTAACACTTATGTGTCCCCTGGCATGTGCCTGAGAAGCCTGGCATGGTGGGAGGTGTTCAGAATGTGTGACCTGCCACTTCTGTGACGTTAGGATGTAAACCAGGCTGTACTGATAGTTGGATTCTGGGTGGGTGTTCTGAAGGGACTTTGATGAGAACTTTGGATTTAATGTCAGATCTGTCCCCGTCCAGGGATGATTCCGCGTCTGATCGAGCCCGAAATGCTGGATCCGGCCTTCACTCGCTTGGTGGCACTCAATTCCATCTACTTCAAGGGACTGTGGAAGTCTCGCTTCCAGCTGGAAAACACCAAGACGAGGAATTTTCACTTGGCGGACGGCACAGTCTCCAAAGTGCCCATGATGTCTCAGCTGAATGTTTTCAACATCGGTGAGTCTAGTGCCCCCTTTTCCACTCCTGTGTCATCTGTGCCATTTTTGACAAAGGTCAGTCTTCTGAGTGTGACTCACTGGGATTTTATTTGCTGAAGGCTAATTCCTCCCTGTACTGACTGTACAGTTAAGAGGTGGACGGCCCACCACAAGAGGTCTTTGCTTTCTTTAGAGTGGTTTCAGAACTTTGCAGCAGACTATGAGTGGAGGTTAGGGGCCCTGCATGGGCCTGAAATGTCAGCCTGAGTTTGACCTGAATCTGCTGTCGCGATTGCAGACCTCTAGTGGAGTCTAACACATCTGTGTCGACCCACCAGGCCAGGCCGTCACTCCGCAGGGTCTTAAGTTCAAGGTGGTGGAGCTACCGTACCACGGCAACATCAGCATGCTGATCGCCCTTCCCCCCGAGGAGGACGTGTCCCTTTCGGCGATCATCCCGCATGTGAGCACCGCCACCGTGCAGGGCTGGGTGCGACTGCTCACTCAGAGGAAGGTCCGGCTGCTGTTGCCCAGGTGAGCGCCGCCCTTGTGGTCACAGAAGGTCGACCGGCTGCTGTTTTCACAGTATCCTGAACCAGCGGTTCACCCACTCCAGTGTCAGTTTGCTGTGACACCATGATTCACTATCTGATAGCTGCTTCCCCTTTGATTTCTGTACTACGCCTTCTGCTGTAAAATCACAACGGTCTCAGTTTCAGAAAACCCATTAGTCTTTGTCCTCCTTTATCGCAAACTCTCGTGATCTTTTGCTTCATGCCAGGATATCTTTAAGTTTCCTTCATCTGTAGAGCTTAAATGAGCTGGGCCAGCCTGTCTGCTGCACCCCTTCCTCATCCTCTGCTTTCAGCAGCCAGTCTTGATGCAGTGACCATCTCCTCCTCTTTGACTCTGTTGCCCTGAAGGTTCTCTGCAGAAGCTGAGGTTGACCTGAAAGACTCCCTCTCCGCCTTGGGGATCACCAATATGTTTTCTATGGGCAAAGCTGATTTTAAGCACATAAGTAAGTAACATGAGGTGTCCCCCCCCCCCCTGCAGAGTGGGGTGTTGCCATTTGCACTGGGACATTTACAGGAAGAGCCTGACGTTATTTGTATGCGTGTGTGAATGATAATTACAGTCAATGACTCATGTCTCGTGGCCTGGTGTGATTTTTTATTTTTTTTTATGGTTTCTTTTGTGAAACTTTACTTCCAAGTGAGGGGGAAAAAAAATAAAAGATTGCTATTTGTGATTGTTCAGTGCCCCCTAGTGGTGATGTAGCAAATGTTTATTTTCTTGATGCGACTGTTTTGCTTTAAGGCACAGAGCCTCTGCACGTCTCCAAAGCCCTACAGAAAGCTAAGATCGAAGTCACAGAAGATGGGACTAAAGCTGCTGCTGCAACAAGTAAGGAGATGCTAAGAGGGTGTGGGCTCACCCATAATGCACCTGTGTGTTAGGGCCCCAGTAGGGGCGGGGCCGACCGCGCCATAGCACTAAAGGCAGACTTTTACCTCTGTGTCGAACTGACGTCATAAGTATGGCGTAGCTGTGGACCATACACAGCAACCTATGCCATAGCCTGACGCGCAGCTCCCAGGAATGTAATTACGCATTGAGCCAAATAACAGTGATCAGTCCCCTTGGCAGTATTCATTTTCTTTATGGGAGTGAAGCCTTCATTCCCAGATGTACTGGTATCGCTGACTGAAACTGATGTGCTACTGAAATGACCCACAGCAGCCGTCATAGCAGCAGGTTCACAAAACACTCAGGAGGACATCTTTGCTCACCTCCATTAACTTTATTCGTACTTTACGCGACTAGAAAAATAAAACACGGTATAGATGTTGACTTCTGCAAGGAAAACGCAGAAAAATTGGCTTTGAAGTGCCTTGACATTTTTCCAAATTTGTCTACAATAAGTACTTTTTAAATAAATACTTTTTTTTCCCGTTTGTGATTCAACGAGTGAATTTACCGCAGGGTGGAAAGACAATAAATGCAACATCCAAAATTGTGCATCGCTTGAGGTTTTGCTGGTGTAATTGTTGAGCAACAGACACACCAGTGCCCAAGTATGAATGCTCCCAACTGCGTAGGTCACTCCCGCAGGTCGTGGAGTATGCGTGACACAAGTCACTGTGATGCAGTGGTAGCTGGTGAGCGAAGGGGGTGTAACCTGCCTTTTATCATACGCAGCTGCAATCTTGCTGGCGAGATCTTCTCCCCCGTGGGTCACTGTGGACAGACCGTTCCTCTTCATCATCCGGCACAACCCCACAGGTGCGGAGGCGTGGATCTACACACTCGCACTCTACATCCCTCATCTTTCGGTTATCAGTGCATGTGGTTATAACATGCAAGCGCGGCGTGTAAATCATATGCTCTCCTCTTTAGGTACAATTCTCTTCATGGGTCAGATGAACAAGCCCTGAGGGCTTCCCGTTGGAGGACACAAGCAGGACGTCTTTCTGAAGCTCCAGTTCTCCTCCAAAGCCAAATGAGACAGGAAGGACTCGGACGAATATGTCCTGCTCATCTGTCCGTCTGTCTGCGCGCGTCATGCGGTGATCGTTTAATGAGTGGGGACTCATCCCTTGGTGTTTGTCTTAGAGAACCATACCAATGTAGACATGTAAGAGATTATATTCTTAGCAATTCTCCATGCATGAGCCATTTTCCCCCTCTGCCCCTCATACTGGGTGAACACTGTTTCCCGGCAGGTTACTCCAATACTGTAATGCTGCTGCTGTAAAGTTATATATAATATATATATATATTGATTTCCCCTAATTGTCTTTTATTGTATTTTCATGGCATTTCAGCACCTTCTTATTTTATAAATACGACAGAAATGACCACCAGTGCAACTTTACGATCAGACTTTAGCCATTTTTTTAGTTTTAGATTTAGTCACCCAAGTTTATAACTATATATACGGAAATACTTTTTTTAAAACCGTGGTTTTGCAAATATGTTCCTGTAAAGCCATCTGTTACTGCCGAAGTATTTCTCTCAAGTAGTATTGTGTTAAATCGACAGTTATTTATTGACATTTCCTTGCCGTTTTATACAACTTTGTTTCCCAAACGTTTCTCTGTCTGTAACAATGCAGTATTTAATAAAGTATTAAACTGGGGAATGGCTGCATGTTTTATTTATGATGGTGAGCGGTCATGCATGTGGGTGAACTCACCGGACTGAATAAACGCTCATTCGGAATAGCTGACACGGATTAAAAACCCGAGTAACATTAATTCAGGCATCAGCCGCAGAGAAATGGAGACCCCTGCCGAAGATGCAGCGGCTGTGCCGAGACGCAGGAAACACTCTCCGTCCGCTGCCATAAAGAGGCGCGATTCATACTGTTGATGTTGAGTGGGAACATCTTTTAGTGTTTTACCCAGGAGGAGAAGCGCTTTCGGTTTCAGTTTCGGTGCGAAAAGCTTGAGGTTTACCTGCTGCGCGGCCCTGCGCGGCTCCGCTTCCCGCTGGTCAGCTGACTGAAAAGAGGGAGAGACTGAGAGGAGGAGGAAAAGAGGAAAAAAACGGAACGAAAATAGACATGGCGGCGGAGATCCACTCGAGGCCTCAGAGCTCCAGACCCGTCCTGTTAAACAAGATCGAGGGGCACCAGGATGCGGTGAACGCCGCTCTGCTCATACCGAAAGAGGACGGCGTGATAACGGTCAGCGAGGACCGGTAAGCGCCGCTGCCAGTCGCCGGCCCCGCCGCGCTGCGCCTGCACGGCCTCTCGGACTCCCCGGCGTTTAGGGATTCTGCTTTTGGAGACCGGCACCGATCGTAGCTTAAACCGACTTTCGCTCGGTTTGTGTCCGGTTAGGTTCAAGGTTCAATGATTTCAGTTCTTTGTTTGGCTCAGCAGCCAGCACTGGCACCCCTCTAATACTCGCCGTAGTACTCGTTTACAGTTCATACTAAGTTAGCGAAACGTAACTCCTTAAGTTCCTCTTAACTTTTGTTTTAGGAGTCGCTAAGCGTCATTTTCTGTGCTGTATGATGGCCCTGCTGTCTCGTCATACCGACTGTTGTCACTCGAATCCCGTGTGGCGCCCTGGGCGGCCGCGCCTATATCGCCTATAGGCTTGACTTGCTCTTCATTCACGCTTTGTGTCTGCAGCTGTTCGCCGTTCTACATCCGGCCTGTTGCAGGTCGCTTTCACAATTTCAAGTGCACGTAAACTGATAAACACGTCCGGGACTCGCATTGCTTAGCCGGTCAAAACTTTTTCGTCAGCGGTAATGTAGCTTTGCTCTCCGGGGGTAGTCCCAAACCCCCAGTGCTAATATTACCTAGCAAAAAGACACACACAATCGTCAAGCTACTGCAGTCATTTTGTTTTTGAGAAGTCTAACAAGTCTTATGTCTGACAGGACCATCCGGGTCTGGCTGAAACGGGACAGTGGGCAGTACTGGCCCAGTATCTACCACACCGTGTCCTGTAAGTCTGATCCTGATGGCTAATGTTTGTCCTTCATTCTACTTTGTGCTTTATTTAAATTAACCTGGTTAGCAACTGAAAGCTCTGACACTGAGTACTTTTTTTTTGTATTTGCTGGATGTCAGTGGTAGTTTACCTTATTTGGTTCTTGCTATACAGGATAGATGGATAAATAGTTGTTTTTTCTATCTATGCTTTCTCTATGCCCTGTACAGAGTAGCACATTCAATAAAGCTTCTGTCATTCGTAGCACCCTGTTCCTCTTTGGAATATCACCATGAGAGCAAACGTGTCTTCGTGGGCCAGGACAACGGTGCTGTTGTGGTAGGAACCCGTGTCTTACCAGTGCTCAGCTCCACCTCCAGTTTGTCAAAGGCACAGTTTAATCGTTAAGGGGCCTTAGGCTCAGAAATGCTGTGATGAAAGGAGAAATGAAACCCAATGTGGGTCAGCGTTATGCAACCTGGCCAATCATGGCCTAGCTTAATCCAGGAAAGACCAATGAGAAGTCAATCAGGGCAGTCAGTGATTTTAGATCGCAATACTCCCATGCAATAGGCTTCTGATTTTCCTTTGCTGGTATATCTGTGGTATGTTGCATCAATTATTATGCTGAATCTAACACCAAAAAACTTGATATTTATAGACTGATCTTTTCATAATTTAATAATTAAATCATAATTTGAATTCTGCTCTATTCAGAAATGGGTTTTGTTGTAACAAACATTTTCCAAATAGGAACATCAGAACTAAGAGAACAGTTAGCGGTAAATCACAGGCGGCGTGGCGTCTCTGGGGCCAGGGCTCTGTGCCAGCAACTGGATGGTTGCTGGTTCAAATCCCGTGAATGCCCAGAGTGATCCTACTCTGTTGGGCCCGTGAGCAAGGCCCTTATCCTGCTGTTGTTTCATCCTGGGTATGATGTTAATCTACATCCAGCCCTATAAGCAGGTCCTCCAACAGGGAATAACTTGGGAGCTGGTAGCAGGATTGACACTCCAGCCACTGGAAAAAACCTCACACTGGTCCATTCGGATTAGTGAGGTGCTGAGGTATCACCCACCACGTGGCTGCACTCAGGTTCTCGTCCCTGAGGGTTTGTCATGCGATGGGTGTGGCAACGTGCTGTACTCAGTGCATGCTACATACCTCTACGGGTTGTCAGTACTAAGGTCAGCTTTGCGTAGTCATTAGTCATTAAGGTCATTATTACCTATTTTCAGCCAAATGTCATCGATGCAGATGAGTTCAGCTAATTCTGAACTGGCCCTTTAATGGTGTATGCAGGTCACACCCACGGCCTGTTATGACATGGTCATCACTCCCAGTCAAATATAGAATCTGTCTGAGCTGAGCGTGTCTCGATCGTTTGACCAGTAGCATGAAAACAATACATTTTATATGATTTTTTTTTAAACTGTGCTTCACAGGAATTTAGCATCTCGGAGGATTTTAACAAGATGAACCATGTGAAAACGTACCCAGGTAGGTGAGCTTTCTTCAGCTTTCATAAGCCTCGTCTACAACTGGTATTCGGCCTCAGGTTGTTGCTTATGTTGGGCTTGGAGTTGCGCCTCGTCCCATGTGCCCACTAGGGGCATCTTTCCCCACTGTGGAGGGCCCCTGGGGGTCCGTTTCACTCGTCTCTATCACCCGCATGGTTGTCAGCTGCTCCCCTCCCTGCCTTTTCCAGACTAGGGACCCCCATGGGGCTTGCGGAAGGCTACTCCGATGATGGCTTCCCGATCAGTGCCACACGCTGACCATTCCATATTCCTCGTGTTTGAAGGAGTAAAGAGGAGCTTCATCTCCCCGTTTTTAGGCCACCCCTCTGTGACCCGCTAAGGTGTCTGACGTGAATGCAGAAGGACTGCTCCCCCCACCCCCGCCCCATATGCGGTTTTCAGTAATGAGGCTGAATTGTTGAGCTCTGTAGTTTCTTCACCACCTCCTTAAGGCAATGTCTCTGTGTCCCCACCTGTCTCCCTGTCCCTGTGTCCCCACCTGTCTCCCTGTCCCTGTGTCCGCATCTATGTTGGCAGCCCATCAGAACCGCGTATCGGCCATTGTCTTCTCGCTGGAGAGTGACTGGGTAGTCACCGCCGGACACGACAAGTGCATCAGCTGGATGTGCACACGCAGTGGTGCCATGTTGGGCCGGCACTGCTTCACAGCCTGGGCCTCCTGCCTGCAGTACCCTTTACTCAGTCACGTCCTCTAGTGGTAGGGGGAACGGCTCGTTTTTCCTTTAAACATTAATCCCCTTTGGTTGGTCAGTGGGCTGATGTCATTTCGTCCTGGGTCATCAAACTTTTGTGTCGTCCCTGCTGATGGGTTACAGTTTCAAAAAAGGGGACAGCCAATTAGAAACCTTAACTGCAGTCGTTTGCGTGTTTTCTGCTTAAAAATAGATGGGCATGGATGTGAGAGGCACACAGTGCCCTGTTCACCCTGGGGGGGTGGACTGGAGACCTGTTTTGTTGTGATGTTGAAGTGGTGGAATTATCCGGAGACCCTTGTGGCATGAATTTAGCCCAGCGTGGGGTGAGAATCGTGGCTGTCTCTCAGGTGCTGCTCTTCTGCAAAACTTTGATAGAAATTCCTCCTCGCGAAAACCATTTTCAGTTCCTCATGAGGCAGATTTCATGCTTTACCAAAAAATTAGTGTATGGCATTGGCCAGTCATAACTTCAATTTTACTGTTTTCCTTAAAATGTATTCGCCTGTCTCGTTTGCGACCCCTGTCTCGTTTGCGCGCCTGTCCTTTCACCGTGACCGTGTACTCGTTCGGTCGGCCCGACCTTAACTAACTGCTCAGATATGACAACGAAACTCAGCACACCTTTGTGGGTGACTATGCCGGCCAGATCACCCTGCTGAGGCTGGAGAGGCAGAAGTGCTCCGTCATCACCACCCTGAAAGGCCACGAGGGTAAGTGGGACTGTAGATTTATAGTAAGGCGCCGGACGCCCCTTCCTCCAAGCTAGCGGAGCGCGGTAACACAGAGGCAAACAGGAAGCAGGTGTGCGTGCACAGAATGCCCTTCTGTGCTGAGTGCTATGCCTCTACCATCAAGCTGTCATTGTGTGCCACACAAAGAGAGTGCGGTACAAAGGCACTTCAGTGTCTCCCTTTCGCTCTGGCTGCTGAAGCAGTGGCGTCAGAAGGCTGGCATTCGGAAACCCAGGCTGCAAGTGCAAAGGGCGTGCCTCGCCCCAGCATCGCTAGCACGGAGGGGGCTGCTCTCTTCCGGGTGTTGGGGATCCTCTTATTTTTCATGGGGGCGGGCGGCCCTCGCACTATGCCGCTTCAACCTGTGACCGGATCTGTGCCGGGTGGGCGGAGCTGGTACCCCATACCACAGCAGGCCTCCCAGGATTGTTGAGGTGGGGTTACTCAGTCAGTAATAACCTCCACCACAGCCCTGCGTTCTAACCCTTTCCTCAGGGAGCGTTGGCGCCCTCTGGTGGGATCCCGTGCAGAGGCTGCTGTTTTCCGGAGCCTCAGACCACAGCATCATCATGTGGGACATCGGGGGACGGAAAGGTCGCACGCTGCTCCTCCAGGGCCACCAGTAAGGGACGGCACCACTCTGCTGAATAGATGAATAATGAATCATTTTACCCTCTCTGTTTCTCGGCATTCTTGGTGGTCTGCCCTGTCCCCACGTTTCTCCGCTTTGCCCCCAGTGAGCGCGTGCAAGCCCTTTGCTATCTGCAGCTGACACGGCAGCTCCTGTCCTGCTCTGCCGACGGGGGGATCACCGTCTGGAACATGGACACGCCCCGGGAGGAGGTGACGTACCCCGCCGGCTTCCCCTCCCTCTCCTGTTGTTAAGCTCCGCCCCCTGCATCTGTGTGAGCAACGGCGAGTCGAAACGCTGCTCCCTTCATGTCTCACATTCCGTTCATCTCCATGGTTACTGGCCAGACCAGCCGTGATCTCTCACCCTGTTGGCGATGATGTTTACATTCTTCCATTTGTTAGCTTCTACAAACAGTCTGTTTGCATGGGGAAGTAATTTAGCTTGGAACCCCCCCCACCAGGCCCCGCAGTGGGAGGATTGTGACTCCTGTCAAAAGTGTGGGCAGCCCTTCTTCTGGAACCTGAAGCAGATGTGGGACACTAAGACCCTGGGGCTGCGGCAGGTGAGGAGAGGCCTGGCCTTCTTGTGCTTTAAGGTTTAATCTTCATTAGCTGCAACGTCACCCCCTAGTGGCATGTAGAGGTACAAGCTACATAATGGAAGTGGTGATCAGACAGTTGTACCACATCCAGGCCAACATGCTAAGAATGGCATTGCAGGGATACCACAATGTATTCATCTGGCCAAGATGGCCTCCCTCTCAACTTTGACCACTGGCCTATGCCTTGCTGCTTCCTCAGCACCACTGCAGGAAATGCGGGAAAGCTGTGTGCGGGAAGTGCAGCTCCAAGCGCTCCAGCTACCCCATCATGGGTTTCGAGTTCCAAGTGCGGGTCTGCGACCCATGCTATGAGTCAATCCGAGACGAGGAGTGAGTATGCCTCTGTGTTCGACATCATAAATGTGTTTGGTGACATCATAAATCTGTTGGGTGACATCATGGCCTCCATGTTCCAGCCGGACTCCCCTGGCCACCTTCCACGAGGGGAAGCACAACATTGCACAGATGGACATGGACCCGTCGCGGGGCCTGATGGTGACTTGCGGTAGTGACCGTGTGGTCAAGGTGAGTCTCATATGCTGCCGGCTCTCATGTTCTTTAAACCCATGAAAGTGCAACATGTTACAGAATAATGATAACTACTCGATTCTGAAAAGTGACAGAAACATTGGCTAATTTGCGTCTATGGGCTATGTACTGTCGGGCTTGATGCTGACCCCCTACCGCCATTCTGTTCTCTCTCCCGTTCTGTGGCCAGATCTGGGACATGACCCAGGTGGTGGGGTGCAGCATAGCCACAGGCTTCTCCCCGCGCTGAGTGATGGCCCCCTCTC
>JAODKF010000042.1:11419059-11433617 GCA_026779585.1 Mormyrus proboscirostris | reverse complement strand
TAATGTGCTAACCTGCACGGCTGTAATGCTCTGCTATGCGGCTGTAATGTGCTAACCTGCACGGCTGTAATGCTCTGCTATGCGGCTGTAATGTGCTAACCTGCACGGCTGTAATGCTCTGCTATGAAGCTGTAATGTGCTAACCTGCATGGCTGTAATGCACTGCTATGCGGCTGTAATGTGCTAACCTGCACGGCTGTAATGCTCTGCTATGCGGCTGTAATGCACTTATCCATGCAACTGATCCATGTGAAGCCCCTCCTTCTATTCTCTCCATTTTGTCATGGAAACGAGTTTATAGTTTGTTTGTGAGTTTAAATGGCTACAGCAGGACTTCATGTTGAACACTTAAATACCCATTTCACTTGCCGTTTAGGCCATTGTCCCGTTAATCTAACAACGGCGCCCGATTGTGTTGATAAAGTCGCTGTAATTACAGATGACTCCTTGGGGCATTCCTGCTCTCGCTGTCATTGCCGCTTCAGCATACTGTATCTGAACATTTTGCGTGTCCTCAGTCAGCACACTCAGTGCACACTGGAGGAGACATTCACTCTGCTAGGGGAGACTTCAGCCCCAGCGCCCGGGAGGGTGATCCTCAGCATGAGCTCTGATCCACCTGTGACAGGGTGTGCTGTGTGGTAATGTGTGCATGTGGTTATGTGTTCTCTGTGTGTGGAGTAATGTGTGCTGTTTGTGAATGTGTGTGTGTGTGTGTGTGTGTGGTAACTTGCCGGCTGCTCTGTGTTCCTCCCGTCTTCCCGTATTCACTTTTTTCTCCGCAGGTCACAGTCCAAACTCCTCTGCTTGTCTACACCCCCACCTCCCTCCACACACACTTTGGCTGGTTTTATTGGCTGAGGATATTAATGAATATTTAATGAGATGTAATACAGAATTGCATTTACTACAGACTGTAGCCACTTTGTAGAAGGTGAAAGCATAAAAGAAACAGTGGCATACGGTATAACCCAGCATACACTTTCATTTTTCTTTGACTTCCCTTCTCTTTCTCTCTCTCTGCCCCTCTCTCATACTTCCAGTGACACAAACAGCAAACTCGTGCGCGGTTGTGGCAGAGCTGCATCAAAGGACTCGCCTCCATGGCGCTGGCGGTGATCAAAGAATCCCGCTCATTAGACCCATGATCGATAGCTCTGGTGCGCTTCTGTCCGCCCGCTTCGGCTCCCTGACTCACAGAAGTGGGGAGAGAGGGCCCGCCATTATCTGCAGATGACAGAGAGCAGCCGGGTTTGGGTTCGGGTTCGGGTTCGAGTCCCGGTGCACTAATGAGCGGCAGTATGCCGACCCTCCTGCTTCCGCTGTCCTAATTTCCTACTCTTCTTCTGATTCCCCTGCAGCTCTTCTTTTCGCGAAGGTGTGTGGCAATCAGTGCACTAGGTTCTTCTGCTTCCGGGAGGAGAGTTCTTCATATGGTCTGGAGTTTCAGCAGTGCCATCTGTCGCCGGTGATTCATACGGGATTCTTCATCTATCCTTCGTTTGAAGGCTAGAACAGGAGGATCCATTCAAATAGTTGACCTTGAATCCACAGGGTTTCTGGCATTCAGGGATTCTCAAGACCATCCCACCCAGGCCCCACAGCGACCACATACCCATGTAAGTGCCGAGGCCCTGTCACTACCAAACACGCCGCGATGGCGATCTACCGCCAGCGAGGCTCAAGTACTCTCATCGGAGTCCTGTGCTGCTGGTCCCGACATCTGCTAGTGTACGCTAACAGCATCCGTCTATGGAGAGTGCGCCTCCAGCCCCGCCAGCTGTGAGCTATATGGTATCCATGGTGATTCTATTGCCTCGCTTCATCGCCATGGTGGCAGGTGCGATCCAGTCACATCTTCGCAGGTCTTACATTGTGCATACCACGCCAGACTGACTGCATGTTTATCGCAATAACGTTAAGGTGTGGCGCATAGGTCTTCAGACTTGAAATTGTCATCGTGGAGAATAATTGCAGTGAATAATAGCTGTGAAGTCAGGATGAGTTGATGGCCTGACGTTTGAGGCATGAGGAATGCAGCACTGGATAACTGCAATTAATATGTTCCCTTCGAAGAATGTAATGCATTCCTCCTGCATTCGCATCCTGCGCGTATCCTTGGTGAGGAAACACCGGAACGGCGGTCAGAGAGGCACAGATTTCCTGTCACTATGCAAAAGGGGTCTCTCCGGGATGAGGCAGATGGCTCCTCTGAAGAGTCCTGGACCAGTGCAGTGTGAGTAAGCCCGGGGATAGCTAATGAGGGCAGGGTGAGGCTGTGAAGAAGGAAGTGAAGAAGGGTCGACTGATGTGGTGAAAAGCAAAAGGTGGCTTCTTTAGACCAATGAGGGGAGAGGGGGAGGCGTCATCAAAGGTCTGACATTCGGCCCTGCAGGATGCTGGAAGTGCTGGGGCTCTATCTCAAGACCAATGAAGCTTTGAAAGCCTTTGTAAGCTGTCAGTCAGGAAGGGATCTCATTGGTTACCTTGCTGCTTCCTAATGATGAAGCCAAGCTACTGCCAGAACTGGAGATGAGGTGGGAAGTCGGGTTACTCTGCTCATCAGTGCACATTCTGGCTTAGAGTGAATAAAGATCTGAGCACATTAATCCTGCACCATTGTCCCCGCTTCCACTTAAGGGTGGAGTGACATTAGACTTCAGGGAAAGGTCAGACATGCTATAAGGGCTGATTACTGTGCACAGCCCACATCATGCCCTCAGATCACTTATGCAAGCCTCCTTCTGGTCCTCAATTTGAACTAAAGGCCAAGCTATGGGACCCTCATCTATTAGTCCTCCCTGGTCCCCCAACTCAATGTAGGTCATTGTACTCTAACTAGTTTTAGAAGCGAGGGTGGTGCTGCTGCTCACACTGGCCATGCATCACTAAAGCAAATCATGGAAAATGAGATGGGCAAGGAGAAAGATTCTGGTTGGGGGTGTATATCAGCCAAGCCAAGTATCATGGTGAGTGAGGGCAGAGCCAGAAGCTAGAAGCGGATTTAGAGGTAGGGGTAAAACTAGTGGCAGAGCTAGAGGCAGGGGCAGAATCAGAGGCAGAGTGTGAGGCAGGGGCAAAGCTAGAGGCAGCGGCAGAATCAGAGGCAGAGTGTGAGGCAGGGGCAGAGCTAGAGGCAGGGGCAGAATCAGAGGCAGAGTGTAAGGCAGGGGCAAAGCTAGAGGCAGGGGCAGAATCAGAGGCAGAGTGTGAGGCAGGGGCAAAGCTAGAGGCAGGGGCAGAATCAGAGGCAGAGTGTGAGGCAGGGGCAGAATCCGAGGCAGAGTGTGAGGCAGGGGCAGAATCAGAGGCAGAGTGTGAGGCAGGGGCAGAATCAGAGGCAGTGTGTGAGGCAGGGGCAGAACCAGATCCAGAGGCAGGGGCAGAGCTAGATGCAGGGACATGACCAGAGGGCAGAATGGACTAGGAAGATCACCCCATTGAGCACCCTGTTTTCAGCAGAATTCACAGAGATGTATCTCCTGCTAAATGCAGAGTTGTGTGGGATTTTTAAGGACCTGATGAAACCATTCAACTTGGATCACATTTTTCCACATTTTGCTGGGGTGTTTATTAAGGGAAAATAAAATCACAACTGATATTTCTGCGTGACCTCAGGTTTATAATAAAGAAAATGAAAATCCAAACCAACTGCATTTTAATTGATCTTCCTATTTAAAGATTAGCCAGTCAGCTAATAGTGTATGAAACTACTACCAATAAACTACACTATATGGACAAAAGTATTGGGACACCTGGCCATTACACGTACAGGAACTTTTATAATCCCAGTACAAATCCATTGGCATCAGTATGTAGTTGGTTCCCCTTTTGCAGCTAAAACAGCTGCCACTCTTCTGGGAAGGCTTTCCACAAGATTCTGAAGTGAGTCTGTGGGATGTTTTGCCCATTCATGCAGAAGAGCATTTGTGAGGTCAGGCACTGATGTTGGATGAGAAGGTCTTGCTCACAATCTCCATTCTAGTTCATCCCAAAGGAGTTTGATGGGCTTGAGAACAGAGCTCTGTGCGGGCCAGTCAAGGTCTTCCACATCAAGCTCACCCAACAAAATCTTTGGAAAGTCCCAACAAAGTTGGAATTGTCCAAAAAGTCTTGGTATACTGAAATATTAAGAGTTTCCTTCACTGGAACTAAGGGGTCTGGTCTAACCCCTGAAAAAGAACTCCATACCATTATCCCTCCACCAAATTTTACAGCTGGTACAATGCAGTCAGGCAGGTAATGTTATCCTAGCATCTGCCCAACTTAGAGTCATCCGTCAGACTGCCAGACAGAGAAGTGTGATTCCTCACTCCACAAAACACATTTCCACTGCTCCAGAGTCCAGTGGCGGCCTGCTTTACACCACTCCATCTGACACTTTGCATTGCGCTTGGTGATGTCAGGCTTGCAAGCAATTGCTTGGCCATGGAAGCCAATTTCATGAAGCTCCCGGTACAGTTTTTGTGCTGGAGTTAATAACAGAAGATGTTTGGAACTCTGTGGTTACTGAGTCAGAGTGTTGGCGACTTACACACCATTCGCATCAGCACTCGGTGACCCTGCTCTGTTACTTTACGTGGTCTGTCACACATGGCTGAGTTTTTGTTGTTCCTAAATACTTCCACCTTGCAAGAATACAACTTACAGTTGACCATGGAATGTGTAGCAGGGAAGAAATTTCACAAACTGACTTATTGCAAAGATGGCATCCTGTGACTGTACCAGGCTTGAATTCACTGATTTCATCAGAATGACCCATTGTTTCACAAATGTGTGTAAACCTGGCTGCATGGCTAGCTGCTTGATTTTATACACCCGTGGCAATAGGTCTGAATGAAACACTTTTGTCCATATAGTGTATGTTGAAATCCCATTATAAAAAGGTAGCCATATAAATATTGAATTTGAATTTTGGTTAATTTCTGCCCAGGGGATGCTATCTTCTCTGAGATTGGGGCTCCGAGCACCAGGCCCCAGTTAGCTGGCCTGGGATACTGACAGCCAGGAAAGAAACACTGGAGGATTCAGTCCTGCTCTGTAGTCCTTAGGAATGAAATCGATCAGCTTAAAGTGATCTTCAAACCGAGCACTTCCCCTGGGTCCTTTTTCTCTAGACGTTCCTGGGACATCACTTACTCTCAGCTTTCATACAGATCTGTGGATGATCAGCGACCCTCTTCTGACTCCGCAGCTGTGCTTGCAGTCGGTTGGTTTTGGGTACGAGTTACATTTCCTGTTATTTTATCATGATGTGGTTGCAGACTTGTTACAAACAGCCGTGAGCAATGGTGCTTATATCCAACTTAAGCTTAAAGCTATACATGCAAGTCCCGTTTGGACGAAGGAGGAGTGTAGCAGCAAAGTGCTTGCTCTTCTTATAGTAAATGTTACTGTGAGAGAAGAATCCTTCCCATAAACCTCCATGATCTCACCACCTGTATCAGTTTTTTTTGTGGGTTGTGTTTTTCGTCACATCACTAAACAAAGGGAAACTGTGTACTGCAGTGTTTCCCAATCTGGTCCTCAGGGACCCATGATCAATCAATGTTTTTGCTCCCTCCCAGCTCACAGTAGGGAGCAAAAATGTGCACTGTCTGTGAGTCCCAGGGGACCGGACTGGGAAACACTGGTATATAGAGACTAAAGAGCTGGTGTGCCGGAGACTGTGTGCACCATCATCTTCTCCAGATCTTAATCAATTTCCCTTAATGGAGGTGTTGGCTGAACTCAAAACTAATAAATTTAAAAGCTTTCACCTTGGTGTCAAACCAAACGCTTCGTTAATTAAAGAGTAAGCTTAAAGGTGTAAAGATGTTTATATACTTTAAAATGTTTGTCAAATGATCAAATTTGCATTGGAAAAAGAACATTTTTTATTTTAACCCATTCTACGGATGCCACATTAATAGCGATCGAAGAGAATAGCTCAGTAGAGCTTCTGTACCTGTGATCAGAAGGTTGCTGGTTTGAAACTGGCTTCCCCCCCATCTGTGCCTCCTTGAGGAAAGCCCTTAACCCCCACCTCCCTGGGTGCTGTAACAGGTGTCTGCCTTTCCTGGCAGCTTGCTCTCACTTATAGAGAACAAATTGGAGGCAATCTAAAGAAAACTTCCCCATGGGGTCCAATTGCTATTTATGCATTATGAATATTCATACAAAGGCATAATACATTGTAGCCATGTTTATTATGCATTATTATAATGCTGTATGAAGCTCTCTTCTTTAATAAACTACAGAAACCTTCATAATGAAGTACAAAGCATTCTTTACTTATATACGTATATATATACTTACCATTATAATGTATTATGAAGGTATTTATAATGCTTTATAGATGACAGCTTACAGTAACCATTTTATTTCCAACATAAATTCATGCGGGTAAAACAGCATTAACTGGACTGAATAATTTTTAAATTTCAAGTGCTCACCTGATTTGTGTGATTCGAATTAAATGGTGCAAATTAATAAAGGATAATTAAAATCTCAGCTTGCAGGCCCTGGTTGGTGAGTTCTGGAATTGTCTAATCTAAATGGTAAACATCGCTCGTGAGTCATGGTGGATGCGGTAATTGCTGTGGACGCCTGTACTGTTATACAGTGGCAAAAAGTTCTATAAGCTGGTTGGGTTTTATCATCCATAAAATTGCAGCAATGCCAAGAATGAATCAAGGAGGAATAGACAGGAATACAGACAGCAGGCAGACTGAGCCTGAGACGGATTGTGATTTGGGGATGGAGATGCTCTCTCTGAGTTACTCAGCGGCTATCCTGCTCCCTGTATCACAAAGCTGGATTTCATACTTAGCTGGATAACTTGTAGGATTTAAGGTACCCCAGTTTACATGGACTTTATCTTCATTCACTTACATTTAGATCAGACTACTTTAAATTCCAAAAGTTACCCAGCTAAACAAGAAATACTGCTCTGTGATACAGGCGCCTGCAGAGGAAAGGTCTCGTCTGCCCTTTCCTTGATGTGTTCTTTTGTTTTTGGTTCTCATGTCCTGTTGGCATGAAGACCGAAGTGAATACTGTGATGTCAGACTGGCATGCAGAAATGCCTAATGCATTTGAGGTACCAGACAGAGGCTATGCTGGACACCATCTCACGCTGAGGGGTCCAAGTTCCCTTCCAGGGGGGGGTTGTATTCTTTCCCACACTCCTTTCAACATGTGATCATGATGTCAGCAAGTCTGCATGTCCCCTCTCTTAGCGAGGCCTTTGGGTGTTTGTGTATTCAGACGAGTGCATTGTGGTTCTTCACAGGCCTGACTGCACATCTTAAACAGTACAGACGTTCATCACCTTTCCCATGAATCGACCTCTATGTCAAGCGGGATGCCACAGTCCTGCATGGTAAATAACTGCTTCTGCTTTTTTCCACCACAGGGCTGTGTGGCCCTGGGAGTCTCTGCATGCAGAACCTTCGGGTGCAATACAAGTGACAGTTACTAAGAAATTCAGTTAATGTCCTACCCACCCCCCCCCCCCCCCAAGATCCTCAGGGCATGTGCACCAGCCCCTGTACAGTGATGATGGAGGGGGGGGGGGGGGATATGGTGCTCCAGTCACTCTGCTGCCGGTTCGGCTCACATCTGATATCCGTGTCGATCCATCCCTCTGGCTCCGCCCACCTCGGATACCTCATCCATGACTCATCCAGCCCCCGAACTCCACAGTGTGAGAAAGATGCCGCGTGACGCATCTGAGCATGATGACGTGAGCGAGTGGACGGACAGGAGAGGAAAAAGAGAGACACTCGACCTTCGTTCCCTTAGCTTATACTCGTCTTTGTTTTCTGTGTTTTGTCAGCTTTGGATTAGAGAGGTGCAGTTGTGGAGCGGGGTGGGGGGACTCTGGTTTATCGATAATGTTTATGTTGGGGGTCTGAGCTCCGCCCCAAACAATGCTCCCCGTCGCTATGGAGTCATTGACCTCTTCAGTTTCTATGGCAGCAAGTATGGCCAGGATGCTAAAACGCTCCCTGCTTCATTCTCCCTCGTCATCCTCCTCCTGCGTAGTTTAGCTAGTTAATGATGAGTAACTGAGTAGGATCTCGCTGGCCCACCAGGACAAATGCAGCTTCAGTGACTACACCCCTCCGCCCCCCCCGTAAAAAGACAAACGGTCAATCGGCACATTTTGATACGAGGCAGCTACATCACCTGCATTTTCCGTCCCCATCCTGCTGCTGTGTATCAGCCGTGGCTTTCCTGCGTGTGTCGGTACTGTGGTTCTGGCCTGCCAGGGATGGTACGATTCACTGATTCACACCAGTGCACCGGATTCGGTTTGGGTTCACCTTGGGATGCGTAATCCTGGGATGCATCGTTTGTAACATCTACGCATCTGTAAAATCCGATTTATCAAAATATGATTATTAGTAGAGGCCATATGCCTTTCTTATATAGAAATAAGTCCAATAATTTTTTGACCAATAATCTCATTTCTGTATTGATTCTCCACCTCTAAACTGTTTCTGTATCGGTACCATATTGAATTGCATAGCATCATATTCTATTGCATTCTGTTGAATTCCACTCAATTGCATTGTGTTGAATCAAATCCCGTTAAATCGCACTGCATTGCACTAGAGGAGAATCATATCGTACCACATAAGCAGTTGCTTCATATGTATCTTAAATTTATTGGATGGTTGGCAATGAACCAAGATGTGTATCACGTTGGCAGACCCGAGAGCCGAGAGCCAAGAGCCAGCCCCATCCCTCGCACCCCCCAGGCTGGACACTATAAATACATCCTGATGATGATTCACCCTTTGCCCAGTCCCCTCGCTGCTGAGCTCTGACTCCTTCGAGCTCTGCGCCTCACTGCGCCTCACTGCTCCTCTCAGCTCCTCTCGCTCCTCTCAGCTCCTCTGCTTTGGCTCCCCTATCCAGATGAAGTCTGCCTCCCGGCTGATCTCACACACTGGGGCTGAATGCTTCTTAAAGATCTCGTCCTGTTTCCCAGACTTCTATTCCACTTTCTGAACCCTAGCATCACTTTTCCGACCATAGGATGCTTCTCTTTGCTGCTCTGCTGATATTTTACAGCTAATTGGTTGATCATACCTTCCCTGGCCAAGTGACACTGTCAGACATACCGTGACCCTCTTACAGATATTTACAATTTAACACCTTGTCTTGGAATGCATGTGTGTGTCTGTGTGTGTGATGTGTGTTGTATACAAGATCAACTGAATGTCTGGATTTTGCAGAATGTCTTCGACATTCAGAAATGTATTTGGCATAAATAGTGTTTTTAATGAGACTTAATCACTTCATTGCTTTATTTTATCGGAAGACATAATGGTGACTTCATGCTGCAATTCAAGGTGCTTGCCGGTCTTTACAAGAGACTCTCTTTATGAATCCTGCTCCATCTGTATGATGTGTGATGGTCTGTTTGAGTTTGTAGGAGCGGAGAAATTCTGGGGGAGGGTCTCCGTGCCTTTAAGGACCTGCGGAGTTTTATTATTGTGCCTCATTTATTAATGCAAATGCATGTCAGACAGAAACCGCGCCAGGAAAAGGTCTCGTTAGCTTCGCACATTGTGGGGAGTAAAGCTGAAAGTGAAGTATGCATGATGCGGTCGTCATGGCTACAGATCTGGGAGGATTCACTCTGCGCACATTTTCTAATTAAGAGTTCCTAATTAGCCAGCAGGGTTGTCATTGGCCAGGGGGCACAGAGACCCCCACGGCCAGCAGTGTCACATACGGGAGGATGGGGCAGCGTGGTCTTTCTCTGATGCCACATATAGAGTTTGCTTAACTTATTCTGTGAAGATGTTACTAGTCTTGCTTCTTATATAATTCTATTTCATACGCTCATTAAGTTTCTAGTTTTTCTGACTTGCTGCTGCACAGCGCTGTATTGCGGTCATACGGGCATGCTCAGAATAACGGCACTCTTCCATTTACGGCCGTCGTGACGTCTTTAAACTTCCAAGGATTTCAGCCTTAAACTCAGCTCCTTATTTTATCATTGAAAAGGCACTAAACGTCAAACTGTCTGTTTTTTGTCCCCCCTCATAACTACGTAAAGCACTTTTTTTTCTTGGCCATAATCATGGCAGAGCTTTTGAACACTTTCCTAAAGCCACCTGCTGTGTTTTTGTTTGTCTGGTCTCTAAGGAGTCGAGGATGTGTGTCTGAATGGAGAAGGTCAGACTCTGGCAACTTGAATGTTATAAACTCTCTCATTAAAGAGCCTCTAATGCAGCTTCCCATAGACCTGCCCCAAGTACAGGCTCCTGTCCTCCCTGGGGCATCTGACTTCTATAAAGAGCGCTAAAAAATATGTAGTTAAAATAATATTTAAACCAATAATTCCCAGGAAATAAGTCCCAGTGTCCAACTGTGGAGCAGAACATTAACTGTTCTGCTTTCCTGTAGGTAAAGTCCCAGAAACTTCCAGAGGAACGTCTCAGTGTTGACGTCCTTGTCTCCGTCTCCCTGGTTTCCCGCCTCCGTGCCACCCGACAGTCCAGATCCTCAGCACGCTCCCTCTCACCTCAGCCCTGTCACCGGATGACGGGCGTTCTCCATACGAGGTGCCGCTGTGCTCTGTTGGTAAGGTCACACCTGCTCATTGCCAGGTGGACTGGTGGAGGAGCTGCGTCTTTCCAGGACCCCGGCGCCTGCCCCCGCTGCTCTCCCGGCACGGGGTCGGCTGCTTCCTTCAGTCACCGCTGTTGTCATAGAAACTGTCATTAGGAAGTAAATGTGCGGAATGTTGCTTCTGTTGTTGCTTGGAAATGAACGCCATGCACACGGTATGGGTGTGTGGATTTGGTGGGGAAATATCTCTGCCATCACCATCATACTGCCTGCAGTACAGATAAGCAGCTTTTTATGTTTTGGTTAGTTTGCATTAAGGGCAGGGCTGGGTTGGGGCAAAATCCTCAGGAAATGCACTTTCTATCACAGGTTTGTTTTATATTGTTTGGGTTTAAATCCTATATCTACAATGAACCAAGGTAAAATGTTTATTCAAACGGAAACAGTGGTGTCTTTAACACCTTTATTGTGTTATGCACACGCTGCAAATATAGCTAGGCTCCGTTGGTGGGGGTTTATACACATGTAGCTGTCAATTGGTTAACATCTCTGACACACGTACCACCAAACGAGAAAATATATCTGAGAGTCCGCTGCACAAAATTTCACATTGTTTCCAGGAAACATGTTCATGCTGGAAACTATAATGAAACATCGCATTCTGTTTACGGATTGAACGTTAAATTCCAGTAAGCTAAAGGGAATGATTGTTTGTGCTTCTGTGTGTGACTAGTGTTGGGAAGGTTACTTTTGAAATATACTGTAATTGGTTACTGTTTACTAATTACCAGTGGTGTGCACAATTAACTGAGAAGATAGCTTCACCAACCAAAGTTTAATGTGATAACGCTCAGCTGATAAACCACTAAAGAATTTAGCGTAAGCTAATGGTAACCGCTAACTTTTATTATATGAATTTAGCTTCAGCTCGGTTTTTGGCTTTGAAACCCTTAAAAACATAATAGAGAGCTAAAATTTGAAACCGTTTAACACTTTAGTGCCATCTTTTGGCAGAGTGATTGCCAGGTGATATTTAAGACTTGATACCCAACTGGATATCCAACTATTTTTGGATTCTGTAGAGTCACCGGAATAAATCTGCCATGCAATGTTCTTTCAATGATATTCTGTTCATCAGATATGAGCATTTCTATTGGAGAAGCTCTGTTTTGTTATTTCGCAACACAAAGTTAGGATTTCTTTCTTAGCTGGATAACTTGTCAGATTTAGGGTAATCGGTGCCATTTAAACTAGAGTACCTTAAATCTGACAAATTATCTGAGATACAGATGACTATTTTGCACTTAGTTCAGGATACCCCATTTTAAATTGACTTTATCTTCGTTCACTTACATTTAGTCCAGATTACCTGAATTCCGACAAGGTACCAACCAATCATATCTTGTGTTTACACATAGCCAGCCAACAAACTTGCCAGACAGACTGTTGCAGACATGCTCACAACAGACAGATGCAAATTTGTGTAATTTTAGGGCTTACAAACATTTTTCACCATTAAATTTTATTCACTTTACCTGCAAAAAAGTGAATACCGTCAGCCCTCATGCATTCGCACTTTGTGATTCGCAGATTCACAGATCTGCAAAAATTTCATTCTACTGTTTTTATTAAATATTTTTAATGTGTACGTATTTTTGTTCTCTCTCTTTTTTGTGGTTAGGGCACACATAGTATTTCTACAACTTATTATTTCTGTACATCATTACGTATACAATTTTTAATTGATTGAATACCTGTACCCTGTACGTACAGTACGTTTACGTATTTTATTGATTTGTACCTTGGTTACGTATATGACTTCTGTCAATAAGTTTGCAGTCCCGTTCGTTTACTCATTTTACCTTACTGTGGATGCAAAAGAAAACGGCAGCCAATGCTGTGTTCTATGAATCAGTAGGGGTAACATTAGTATACTGTACTATAAATGTGCTAGTGTGACAAATATCTGTTATGCGATACTGTACTCTATTTTTGCATCAAACATTTGTTTTTTTTAAGCTAATGTATTATGTTAACTTTTACATGAAATTAAAATGTTTTGGGCGCATGACTAAGGTTATATTTGTGGTTTAAACTATAGAAATAAGCACATATTACCATTTTTAGTGACTCTACCAAACATCCGTGAATCCTCCTCATTCACAATGGGTTCTGGAACTTAACCTCACGAGTGTCCGAGGTCTGATTGTACAAATGTAACCCATTTGTAATCACCAACGTTTTGATTATTAACTGTAATGTATCCATTCATCCATTTTCAGTCACCATTTATCCTATTCAGGGTCTCAGGGGTCCAGAGCACATCCCAGAGACCACAGCACAAGGCAGGAAACAACCCAGGATGTTTTTGAACTGCGGGGGGAACCAGAGTACCCAGAGGAAACCCCACACCAACACACAGAGCCATGGCAGAGACTTGAACCCGGGTCCCAGAGGTGTGAGGCGACACTGTCCCACCATGCTGCCCAAATCGCAATTTATTTAACTACATATTTTTCTCAGTAACTGTAACAGATTACATTTATTTTATAATTTCATTAACTAATGACTCCCCAGCAGTGTGTGTGACACATAGTATGTGCATAAATATATAAAGAATTATAAAATACACCGGGCAATACCCTGCAATGTTAATGACATTTTAAGGGTGAGACACGGGACAAGATTTTGCGGATTTACTGATATGAGAAGTGAAGAGGTGAAGAAGGTGGTTGTTTGACAGTAGCGTTGGGTCTCCTAAGGCGGGGTGGGGGGGGGGGGGGCTTGCTGTGGACTGGAAACTCCCTCCACGCCAGAAAAAGCAGAATCAGAAAAACTTTATTGATACTGGAGGGAAATTAATTTGTAGCAGTTGCTCAACATCCAGTCAAGGGAGAAAAGGAGAGAGCGAAGTGAAAAGGTAAAAACAGGCAACTTTACAAAAATATTACAGCAAACAATAAAACCCGATAAGCATAGTAAGTTACCCAATGTGCGCTAGTGCAGCTAAAAATACATTTGTGCCAACAACATGAAATGAAGTGCAAGTATATTATGAGCCGTATTATATGCTGTGCAAAACATACTGCGTTAACAGTATATTATACACAGTAAGGTATTATACACTACAGTACACACAGCGCAGAGCGTGTTATACATTCAGATGTGCAAATGGAAAGTTATACACAAGTTATTAAAAAAAACCTAGGACTGTACAATGTATGTTATCCATATATGTGCAATGTTCAAGAGTTATGGATATAAGTGATGGGGAAAAGGTGAATAATTACATTATTATGCAGGTCAGGGAGCCCCTGTCAGGAAGAGAGATGATGTGGACGCATGATGGTGGATAATTTCACAGCTGCCCTCAGTAAAAACACTTCTGCTCTGTGCCAAACAGCCAGCCTAAATCTCTGTACTAACTCGGTGCAAATTTCATATTTAAAAATCCCTCTTTCTCCTTGGTGAAACTAAGACTGGCTCTTGTGGGAAACCTCTGCATAAGTGCACCAGGTTCAACTCACAGGCACAGTTGTGTTTTGGTTATCTGTCGTGTGACTTTTGTCCAACCGTTAAATCACATGGCTACAGTAATCTGAAGCGTTACACGTGCCTAAGCTGACCTGCAGCATCTCTGCATTATGTGCAAGTTTAACAAACTGCAGGGATCACTATTCCAGTTATCCTAAACCTAAATCAATCTGCTATTTGATTTTTCAAGCACTTTAGAACATCCATTTTCTGTAACTCCTTGTACTATTCAGAGATACATGGGGTCCTGGACACAACCCCCATGAAGACATGGGGAGAACATGCACACACACACACACAAACACACACACACACACACACACACACACAAGTTGATGTACCGTCCATTCATTTCTATGGGAAAAACCCTAATCACAATCACGACACCCTTAACCTCTACCCATCCCTAACCTTAACCATAAGTAACCAACCCAAATACAAGACTTTAGGCA
>JAODKF010000042.1:11399966-11409966 GCA_026779585.1 Mormyrus proboscirostris | reverse complement strand
ATATGTGGATGTCAGGCTAAGGATATGAGTAACATAATAAATAATAATAATAATAATATGTATATATACACACACACATCTCTCTCTCTCTCTCTCTGTATACATAATGGAATATGTAAAAATAAAAACATATACAATTCTTATATTCTTTTCATCCTTTTTGAAGTAGCGGACCGTCCATTCGGACCGCAAGCAAGGTACGCGATACACAGAGAACTGTGATGCGTCGGGGAATAATCTGCGACATAGCGGGGCGCGATAGCTGAAGCGCGATATAGTGGGGGATCACTGTGGTCTGTGATCTTGAGCACATTTCTGATCATCTTGACTGCTTCTGCCCAGTTCCTTACCCAGTGCTGACAGCCCTTAGCTATGGCTAATGGCATTTTCAAATCGAGCATCAAACAGCTGTCTTTCTTCCTGCCTCCATCTCACCTACAGCTGCGGCCTCCATCATCACCCGCAACACCTCCTTCTCCATCTCGGAGCTTTTGCAAATCTCCTCCCAGGATCCCACAATGCCCTTCTCTTCCGCCAGGGATATCAGCTGCTTCTGATTGGGCACCACAAAGCCAATTACATAAGTCTGGTCACTAGAGAGAGAGAAGGGGGAAAGCTTTCCAGTGAAAACTGTGGGGGGAAATAACTGTAAACCACCACCCCCAGGGAACCATTAGCTCTGATTTTACTAGCCCAGCCATAGTGACACTTCATTATAAACCATCAAATGACTTTTTATTTTCCAGTGTTCCCAGTCAATTTGTTACCGAGGAAAGGAATGACGAAGATCTGGGGAAGTGGACCAAGTTAAAATGTACGAGAGACGGAGAGACGGGACCTGTATGAGAAAGACCTGAGACACAAGGTCCCACCTGTTGGCATAAGCACATATGTTGTCTATCAAGGGACAGTTCTTCAGCACGGCCTCAACCTTGCCCAGAGAAACATACTCCCCAGCCTGCAGCTTCACCAGGTCCTTCTTTCGATCTGTGGAGGCGGACAGAAGGATTTAGGGCAGACTTCAAAGTCAAAGAGATCATATATAATCACTCGTTTGTGATCGAACAAATAACTGCATGTCTATTAACTCAGTCTTGACTGTAAACTGTACATGTGCAAAATGGTCATTTGAAGAAAAGAATGGACATAAAGAATGATGATGGAAGGGAGGAACGGGGACCCTGGAAGGGAGCTCACCAATGATCTTCAGGCAGCCATCAGGGTGGAACTCGCCAATGTCCCCAGTGCAGAACCACCGCTGCCCATTCTCATCCACAAAGAAGTCCTCCTGGTTCTTGGAATCGCTCTTGTAATAGCCCATTGTTACATTGGGACCACCAATCAGGATCTCCCCTCTGGGGTAGGGCTTGTTTGTGCTGTGGTATCCGGCTGATATGGAGAAAGTAAAAGAAAAGAGAAAAAACTATTTGATCATTTGCTAACAAAGTTCAGTTTTTAAACGGGAGAATGTTGGCCACAGCATAAACCTGTTCCTTCTGACGGCATCTTTAGCTTCTCCCAAATTCCTCCAAGCTCTTTAAGAATAGCCTGGACCACACTTCCGACGCAGAATGTTCACAGAAGATAGGGATAAGCATTCGATGCCAAATGAAAGGCTCTTCAGACCTCAGGCATGTCAGCAGGGCTAGTAAATATTTAGATGGGCTAACAGCTGGATACCGTGAGACGACGGAACTTTTAGGGTAGGATAGTGCGTATACCAGTGTAAACAGCATGCAAAATATTATGCCAGAACTGGACTTCTCAGAAGTTCTGAAGGCTCCCCGTCCATAATGAGGAGCTAAGGTAAACCACTTTCTGGACCTAATCAAAATGGAAGCAACCATGACAAGGTCATCATTACATGATCTGCGTACTTCCTTAAAAGGACACCGAGCTTGCTTCCCCATCCAGGACCACCGAGAACCCCCTGAGCTGGAGATGATAACATTTGTAGCAGAAGTTCTGTAAACGTCGGGGTTACGCTTATAACCAGGGGGCTGGCTGTGTCTCTGTTCCGCTCACCCTCATCCCAGTCCTTCAGAGTGATTTCGGAGCAAATGAGTGGAGCACCGACTCGTCCGGTACTGTAGTCCCACGCTATCAGAAGAAAAAAGAAGGAAATGGAGGTTGCAGTCTCATAATTCCACCAGTAAACCTTTCAAGGATGCAGACAGCCCAGACTCCCCACCCACCCAACAGTAACCTGGTCAATCTCCCAGCCTTTGTACATCAAGACCAGTAGAAACGACGTCCCCGTGTGAAGGGAGGTCAGCCGAGCCCCGGTGACCCACTCACCGTCGCTGATGGTGCCGGCGCCGCAGGTCTCCGTCAGCCCGTAGCCCTGGCCCACGTGGCAGCAGAAGCAGATGTTCATGAAGCGTTGGGTGGCTGGTGACAGCGGGGCGCCACCCGAGAGCAGAATCCGGATCTTCCCTCCCAAGAGGGAGCGCACCTTCCTGAAGACCGACCTGTGTCCGTCACAAATCAGGGTAGAGGAGGAAAGACTAGGTTAGAAACAGGTTTATGATGTGGGGACGTCTACAAAGCACCATGCTGTAAGGTTATGTTCACTGTGTCTGTTTGGGCCCATGGTACAGGGCTTTTGTGGCCAGTGTGAATATGCAGCGGTATGCCTGAAGCTGCTGAGATGACACACTCATCCACACGTGTGTATACACTCACTGAGGCTGTACCTATCGCACAGAGGCGTGCTATATCCCTTGGAGATCTGCTCCATCTTGTAGTTGTAGGTCAGGATGAAGAGTGAGCGCTGAATCCCACTCATCTCCTCCACCTTGGTCATCACGTTCTTGTAGATGCGGTCCATGATCTCCTGTGTGGGGAGGGGGGCAGGGGGAGAAGAATGACGAAGTGGGAGACGAGGGACCTGAGAGCCCTGTTCCGGAAAGGCTGATTGGCATGTACCCAGCTGTGGGTAATTAATTATCCACATATATTATAATTAAGGTGAAGATTCTGTGTGAATCACACCAGAAGAGCTGCAGCTGGATGAATGCATGTGTGGTATCCCACAGCCGGGTGTCAAATGGAGGGCTTCACAATTTGCTCCTGCTCCCGCCTCAACAGGAAACAAAAGGAGCCCCCCCCACCCATATCTTCATGTTTCCATTACACATCTATGCCCTTTACTGATAAATGTCACTCCCTTGACTCTGGAGCCCAGCAACAGCTTGATAACAAGAACAAAATGTACAGATCCGGTTTTTCCATCAAAAATGAGGTTTAAAAGGAACATGACTTTGGCCCTTATACATCTTTTATTATTACTGATGATTTTTATAAATAAAATCGTGGGGGTGAGAAAAGGGGTCACGACCTTGTGTACAACCCATGTCAATCAGGCTACCATGCTCCTTGCTGTTCCTGCTTTTCGAGCACAGATGCAATCTAATGATTTGAAAGATAGTGAAGGGGGTGCATGTTGGCAGGATTGTTTATGCAATGCCACTTCTGTTATTGACTGGCAGTCTGCGGGGATCACTGGCTTTGCCCATGCGCGTCTTCTGACCTGTCACACCGGTGGTACTAATAGCATCAGGGTTTGCTTCTTTTTTGTTTTAAAATCCAGAATGTTCTGCCGTTTCAGACAAAGGGCTTTCGCGGGTTCCGTTTATAGTGGGGTGGGGGCACTCTGGCTTTCATGACATCATCTTTCCAGCCACCGGAAGCTGAGGTGAGGATGTCACGTGAGGCATCGTTGACATCTTACCGGGACGGCGACCATCAGTGTGGGCTGCAGCACGCTGGAGTCACCTTTACTGCCTCTCTTGATTTTTGTCGACTGTTGAGAAACAAAGAGAGGTCAACACATGCAGACAGCAGAGATGTGACTCACATCCTCCATGATGCAGTTAGGCCACAGTTAACTGGTCTCCCCTCCCCCTGGCTCCCCCGCAACCTCTGTGGTCTGCCGGTCCGGCGGGAACAGGACAGCTGTGCGCCCTGGTGCTTGTGTGTGTCATCCTTGACAACGTAAGCCGGCAAGTGGAAGATATCAAAGAGAGCAGGCTGCGTGAGGTCAGCGCTGTGGGAACCGAGTCCAACTGAGTATCTCAAAGCCGAGCCTGATACAGACCCGCCGACCCGACTCTGAAGGACTGAACAGCATCACAAAGTCGGGCCTGATACAGACCCACCAACCCGACTCTGAAAGCCTGAATTGAGAATCACAAACCAGGGCCTGATACAGACCCACCAACCCAACTCTGAAAGCCTGAATTGAGAATCACAAACCAGGGCCTGATACAGACCCACCAACCCGACTCTGAAAGCCTGAATTGAGAATCAGAAACCCGGGCCTGATACAGACCCACCAACCCGACTCTGAAGGATTGAACTGAGCATCACAAAGCTGTGCCTGATACAGATCCTCCAACCTTGCCCGACTTCGAAGAACTCAACAAAACCCAACCAAGAAACGCAAAATCCTACTTGATAAGGACTCATCACAGCAACTCAATGCTGAAGGACTTATATACCCTCAACCGGCTATGAGGGGTGCGGTCATATTTACATGTGTTTACAATCAGAGACTGAAGCTACTGCATGTCCAGTTCACTGCTGATTCTCTATACACTGTCATTGTGTGGACCTAAGACATAGGCCCTGTTCATTAACATGCGTCTCCACATTGGTCTCATCCAACTATTTGTAATCAGATCTCACTTTCCCGCAACTTATTTAAACAAACGTATGCAGAATCTGCTGATCATTAAAAAAGAAATCAAAGCTATTGCCGCATTCCAGGGTTGAAATGTTTATAATGAACACTCAAAATGAAATAAATACATCTATAAAGAAAGAAAGAAACATTTCAATAATTAATGTGTCCTTTTATTTTTAAATAATTCCATAAAAGGTATATTTCTTAATGTTTATCTTCTACGTAAAATCTTTAAATTGTATTTCGTAATAACGTGATTTTCATTTGACAGTCATTATGATAAAATATTATTTCACATAATGCAAATTATATTTCAAATAATAATTCAAACTATATTTCACAATGAAGTTAAACCTTTCACGTTGTTGGCATGCATTTTTATACTGTGTCAGCATGATACAAATGTGCGTGTTAAAAAGGTCTTTCAGTACTTGGGATAATACTTTTCTATTCAAGGGCACAGGGTTCAGTCTGTAATGCATTGTGCTGGTTGCCATGTGATAATATTTCAGCATTTAATCATATCCAGTGACGCTCTCATTAGTTTGTCTGATATGCTGAATGATGCCTGACTTGGAGCAAGTGAAGTAAAAGGAGCAAAGTAATCAGAGCAGAAGGGGGACTGAATTTTTGACCGGGAGTTCAAACCCCCAGACAGCTCAATATAAAACAATCTAAACAATTACTCTCTTATTATATGTTTCTTTTAGCATATCCATTATCTAGGCTATCGAACGCACATTCTTTCCTACACAATTTCATTTTATATTAATTTTTACTGACACGGTTCACCAATATTAATAAATCGTGGGGCAGCTTTGACATAAATAAGGAAGCTTCATCAAAGCTCGCATTAAACACAGTCTATGCAAATTCCAAAACATCTTTAATAAATCACTTACATAATTTATTTTTCCTGAATTTGCACAGAATATTAATGATACGCACTTTTGTTTCCATGCTAATGAGTCGCGACAGTCCAATATTAAACCAACATCCCAGCAGATTCAAACCTATTTTCTGGTGTTGTAGAAAAAAGAAAATGCGCCGTGATTCACAATGCAGTTTACTACACAGTGGCCCATGTTGCACTGACTTACGTTCTGACATAAATCACACGGTCTAATGAGTTTGTATATACTTGTGCCAACACGAGGATTTCAGTTGAGTAGGTGGTCCGTCAGTGCGGCCCAGGGTGCATATTAATACTACATGTGAACAGGGCCATAGTGCCAGGCACAGAGCTAGCCTGATGCCTGGCAGAGGGCAGCTGTCTGCTGGGTAGCCTGATGCCTGGCAGGGGGCGTGTCCACTGGACAGCCTCAGACTTCTGTAGTTATATTTTATTTCAGGGTCTTAACTCCACGAGCACAGGAAAACCAGATCACCCGAGGTCTTTGTGGTACAAACTTCATGTGTGCATGTCAATCAATTATAAAGCATGATTGGGCACATGTGCATTTATTGTGAAAACGTTGATTTGTCGCAGGTTGATTTGAACTGTTAAACAGCTTCCGCTGAACAGATTTCTACTGGGGATTCTTCCTATCTTTGTCAACAATGGGCCTCCCACCTAACCCAATGGGAATGTGGGTTTGAGGCAAATGAAAGACTTTTCAGAAATTCAGGCCATCCGTAGCCCCACTCAGTGTGGGGGTCTGGGACCAAACCCAGGCAGCATAAGGCTCAAGACAGGTAGATTCTCTGGACCAGTACATACTGCCAGTACGTACAATAACACAAGAACGATGGCAGCCTAAAAGAAACACTGAAACTGAGAGCGTGTAAAATGACGTAAGCAGACAGAATGGGATCTGTCAAACACGCCTGCGCTTCCTCACCTGGTCGGCAAGCGTCTGCGGGGAGGAGTAGCCAACGCGACAGCCATGCGACATGCAGACCAGCTCAGCGCTCAACTCCAGCACGTGGGCCAGGGGCAGGTAGCCGATATAGGTATCCTTCTCACTGCCCAAAGAAAAAGCAGGCGGGGCTGAGATTTAATTATAAATGGAGACAGCGACAACTGTCTGCTTATACCAGGCACAATGCGCATATTCTTCTGAAAACAAAGAACAGGAAAAAAACTCCAATGCAGGAAAAAGAGAGGAATAAATGGGAAAGTAAACTCCCAAGGGTTGGGGAAAGGGCTGCTGCACACCCCCCCCACACCCCCCCAAGGGCCTTTCCGAGAGGCAGGCTGGGAGATGACGCGGGCGGCGGTAGTCAGGGACATACAGCCTGGATGTAAACACCCTGAGCGACGTGATGCAGACCAGAACTTTGCTCTGTTTTACGTGACCCCCGGCAGAGACGAGCAGCCCCCCATCCTCCCCCAAGCCAGAATCTGAATGTAAATAAGCCTGACGCTGCTGTGAAGCTTCAAACCGTCAGTGAAGTTACAGACAGATGTGAACAGAGCCAGAATGTGCTAAACCCTCTGGGGCTGCTGCTGCCATGCCGTTAATCTGCCTCCCGCTGGTATAAAACAGCAGAAGCTACAGGTGGATTCGGCTAAGAGTCTGCATAAAATTATTAAAAGGGCCGGTGTGTGTAAGTACTGAGCGGGGCACCGCTTCCTGTCAGGAGTATGGAAAGTGCTTCAGTGTCCAACCTGAGCTCGGGGATCCGCTCACTCATGCCCGTGATGCCGGCAATGAGGTTGCTGTGGGAGATCATCACGCCCTTGGGGAGGCCTGTGGATCCGCTGGTGTACATGATGACGGCGATGTCTGAGGGCCCCGGCCGGCTGGGCACTTTGACCCCTGTGGGGGGGGGATGATTACACACAGATACAGGGGAGTGCTTCTTCTTCAAAGTAATGTAACTAAAAGGCTTTTAGCTTAAATAGGTAAGTTTCATAATTACCCCTTCAAAAGACTGATACCTTAATCACACCTATCCAAAGATGGGATAAACCATTGCATGAAGGCACGCAGGGGTCATTCTGTGTTGGCTCTTACCCATATTTTGAGTGGCGCGCAGACACACACACACACACACACACACACACACACACACACACACGCTGAATTTTTACAGCCAGTTTCACTGCGGTCATGGATGGTGCCATGCCACACATCTCTGCCTCGGGGGCTAAGCTTTAAGGCTCCCCCTCCACTGTACAGAAGACTGTCATCAAGTTCAATACCCTCATAACCAGCAAAAAACACTCCTGTGGGAAATTTGATGTTTCTTGTAAATAACTCAATCATGCAAAATAAACACTTCTAAGAAGGAACAGTCCAAGAGCACTACCAAAACAGAACACTTAAAGACCCGGAGGACTTCCACGAGGACGGCGACGGGTGGCACAGCCAAGATGGTGGGTTGGGGGGGGCACACCGGGCCGGCTTGGGATATCATGTGAATGTTTGGTGACGTTTTTTTTTTTTTTTTTTTTAAACAAGGTCCAGTCGATGTCCTTGCAACAGCGCCACGCACAGCTGGGGACGCCGGATCATGCAGTCGGGTCTGGAGGTGAAGATGAGCATTCTGAGAACAGCTGGGGTGAGGGGGGAAGGCTAATCTGACACAGATGTGTCCCGCGCTCTCTGCCGCATCCTTGTTCACATGACCCGACGAGGGCCTCCCCTCCCCCAAGCACAGAAATACCTCGAATCATCAGCTTTAGGAAAAAAGAGGCCTTCGAGATTTGTGGAGGCAAAGCGTGTCTAAAGCTCATGAAATGTCTCACTTGGCTGTCAGACAGAGTTAGTGTAGAAACAGCCCCCTGATGGAGCGCAGATGTTCAGCCCTGCCATCCATCATAGAGCATCTTATCTCAGTGGTTTAAGCTGGAAGGATAGACAGACTGACGGACAGACACGGGCACACACATGCACACGCACACCCACACAGTCATACAGACATACAGACACACGGGATGTGTGTGTGTGTGTGTGTGTGTGTGTGTGTGTATCCACGTATACACACACAGACAGACAGAGACACATGCACAAATACACACATACATACGCACACACACTCATACAGACAGAGACATGCAGACACATGGGATATGTCCATGCGCACAGACAGACACATGCGTGTGCACGCACACGCACACGCACGCACACACACACACACGTCATCACCACCAAATGCAGACAGCTGTCCTCACTGTTCTCGGGTCTGGCTCCCAGCTCCTGCACAGACGCCATGCTCTGAACGCGCACACCCTCTGGAAGGCGGGGCCAGGCGCTGGGCTTGCTGTCCACGACTATGATCTGCTTGAGTCTGGGAACCTCTGGCAGGATAGCCTGGGGGAGCAGAGGTTGCAGTCAGGCTAAGCTTCTTGCTGGAGACCAGGGAGACACTCAGCAGGATATGGTCCCAGAGCGCGGCTCATTCGGGACACTATGGCGAGAGTGTCTCTGGGGTTTCTGTGTGGACATGCGTGCCTGTGCAGCTTTCGCCTGCATAGCCCAGGGCCTCAGGCCTACCGTGAGTCGAGCTTGAAGCAGATCTCTGCTGGTGATGATGTGGGTGACCTCCGTCTCATTGAGCCCATGAGCGATGGCCGGACCCCCCAGGGTGGAATACAAGGTGACCACTGTGCACAGAGAACAGGCAATATCACTGTGAGCACTGGGTTCGAAATAAGCCCCAAAAGGCACACTGCAAACGGCAAAAGAAGATAAGGAACCAGGCTTTACACTCACTCCAAATGAAATGTTAGGTGACAAAACCAGAAATGATTGATTGGGGTGCATAATGATAAGGGTTCAGATGTAAAGGGTTTTGGTTAAATAGCCTTATTAACAAACACATGAGCAACAGTACTATCAATTTTCACCGACGAGCTTCACCCAGGGTAAATTAAACAAGGCATGACATTTCATGGTCTAGAAGTTGACGTCAGCGTCTATGCTTGGTTAGAGAACATGGGCTGAGCCCAGATGTCGGCCAAGCGGACCCGCAAACTGAAGCAAGCGTACATCGCCGTGTACCAGCCTGGACACGGACACGGCTATAACAGGAACTGCCTGACAGCATTTGGGGTGCAGCAGAAGCAGAGTCCAGAGATTGTCGATCAGCTATGTTGCTGGCACTGTCGCAGAGCGACCCCTCTCTGCCAGAAGGCCTTTGACTGCATTACTGTCCAAACGGCATGCTATGCCTCAACCCGAATTCCCATGACGACAAACGCTGCAATGGAGACAGGGGACTGACAGTGAGGTACATATCAAGAAAATGTCCCCCCTTCTCATTGCCCTCAACCCTATAACCAATCTAAAAGGAACTGCAGCTTCCTTTTTGCAGCCTCTAACCAAAGTCTGTTTTCAGGAAAATCTGGGGGGGGGGGGGGGTTTA
>JAODKF010000042.1:11383064-11399866 GCA_026779585.1 Mormyrus proboscirostris | reverse complement strand
CCCCCCCCCCCCAAAAACACAAAAAATGGTTTATGGACAAAGTCAGCTCTGTTTTGCTAAGAATGATGGGATATGTGCAAATCACCACGGAGGCCTGCAACTACGAGCCCCAGCCATCCTGGGTTCGAGGTGTGAGGGAGGGTCAAATCGCTCGTTCCCACGAGCTCTTCCGCCCCTTCCAGCCTGATTACTGCTATTATGTGTCATTCTGATAAAGACAGGAAATGAAATACTTCCAGTCAGACTGGATCATGGCAGCCACACACAAGCTGCCGTTACCTTGGAGACCATACCGATACGGGGCAAAGGTAAGGATAATGCTAGAAGACCAGAATGGCAGTGCTGGAAAATTGAATGCAACATTTCTGACTCCAAGGTCAAGAAAGCATTCGCGTGAGATACAACATGGCATATAGAAAATCACGGAGCGAGTCTCAGCAGACTGACTGACCATAAACATGCATTTGCCAGGATGTGAGTGGGGGGTGGGGCAGCTGGAAGCTGAACTCTGACAGACGCGGCAGAAGCCGCTTGGGACCCCAGGCAAACAGACTGCCCTTTTCCATGTGCCGGACTCAGCGAGTCTCCCAGTCACATCCTGTTCTAATAGGTCCCTTTAGGATGGGATCACAACCCCATGGCCAGCGTGTGGGGAGTAAACACAGCGCGGCCCGGCGCATGTCCACAGGACAGACACGGACGAGCCGTCTGACGGGGTCTCGACTAGAGATGCACCGATACCGATATTCGGATCGTTATCGCCACTGATCCAGACCTATTTGACGGATCAGGTATCGGCCATTTTGGCAATCAATCGCATGACAGCTCTTTCCCATTTTACATGTTTACGTGTTTTTTTTTTGCGGCATTCAAATCGAACGCTATCGCTGCCCCTCAGTCTTCTTTGCTACTCAGTGGGCATGAGTACATTGACTTCCGCCTGCTGTGACGTCATATGCATACCCTTTGCAGTACGAGGAGCGCAAGATAAGATGTGACCATCTGGGATTATTTTACGCTTTTAACAGAAACCAGTAGCACAGTGATTTGCAATCTATGTAAAATAAAGTTTTGCGGTGGGAATAGCGTTTAATGGACAATCCCACTTAACAAAGCGCACGAAACTGCAAGACAAAGCAAAGCAATGGATGATTTGGGAGTCACTAACTTAATTGGACTGTTTTGCGAACTCGCTACGGCTTGTGCTACAAGAGGGGCTGCCATCGTAACAAGGTGTAACTGAGCTGACGCCAACGGGAGAAAAATTGTATTAACATTTTAAGCATTCGCCACTTGTGTATACTTGCTTTGAAGATATTCATATTGAACTGCAAATGCCTCAAAAACGCTTAAAACAACACGTACAAACGAGGTGGAACAGTACGTTATGTATGTTTTTAGTAGCCTAATTAAATATTTTTGTCACACATTTTTTTCCATCTGTATTTACTAGCTTAAAAAAATAATAATATATAAAGTATAAAAAAGTAAAAAGAGCTCTTGCATCGGAATCTGTATCGGTATTGGCAGTTGTGTATCGGAATCGGATCGGAACTGAAAAAATGTAGATCGCCCGTCTCTAGTCTCAATCATCAGCTATCCTGTCTTTGGTGGTCAGCAACTATGAACCATCCTGGGACCCGTTGGCTGGACCGGCACCAGCTTAAACCCACATGACAGCAATTTACCTGAACACTTTTCATGTCTCAGACAGTGACCCTGATGATGGGGTATGGGGGGTGAAAGCATGACACCTCAGCCTTAGGCTAAACCACCGTTTTAACTGCCCCAGACACCCATAAAGGTACACTGAGCCCAGAATCATTCAAAACAACAGCAGGCTCCTACAAACATCACATCAAATGCCATTGGTTTTTCTTCCCTGCCAGCAGGGGATGCTGTCTGATTCACCTCCCTTTAGTAGCGGCCTAAAGCCAGCTCCAAGATCACCAGCCGGAGAGGGTGCACCCCGCTGCTGCGATAAGCATCTTGGGACGGGGGTGCCCAACAGCAGCGATGGAACCCCTGCAACTCCCCCCCCCGAAGCCTGGATGACGGGAGAGCGCTGACATCTCAGAAGCAGGGAAATAAGGATGAGGAATACCGAACATACCAAAGAAGTGGAGGAAAAGATGAGAATGGGTGACGAGCGGGACACTTACATAAGAGCAGGACGGCGGGCATGCGGCCAGGACACGCTGACCCCGTTTCCATTGGATTTCCCCTGGGTATCACCACCCCCCCGCACTATCCGACCCTCATGTGATCTTCCTAACACACCCACGGTCACTCTGCCCGTTCACAGATGGCAGGGGAATGCAAGCACACCAAACCCCCACCTCATATGGAATACGAGGGACATGGGACAACAGGCTGGATGCTGGTGGGTCCTCTCGATCTATGAGATGTCATCCTCGTGGACGTGAGTGTGAACAGTGCTGCAGTAATCAGGTCATGCTGAGCCAAGCAGGGCCGCTTTTAAGGCTTTGTAGATGTCGGTGCAAGAATTAGTCATAGGCGCCCGGCTGACCATTTTGAACCGTCCGAATCTTTAGCTAAAGAACTATCAACTCGCGACTCGCTGCAGGGGCCCACGGTGCATTGCACCGATCGTACCTGTGTTAAAAGCGGCCCTGGAGCCATGCCAAAGCATGCCACGTGCCGACAGTGCACGACAGCCCCGCCTCCCCTGCCCCATCGTATGTGATTGGCTAGATGCTGTGATGTCACATGGCTGACCAGAGCCCCAGGAAAGGGTCAGTAAATACTGTCCAAATAAAACTGGAAAAGAAATCCAACAGTTCATCCTGGGACACTCAGAGCCAAAGAAACTGTCTTTATGTTCTACAGCCCTCTATATTCCACTCCAGCTAGCCACACTTCAGCATTTTTAAATAAAACACATTTTTAATTAACCAAAATGATATTTTTCAAATTTATCTGAGGACCATGTGGCATGCGACCACCCCAGCTACAGGGTCTCCCACTTGAAGCGTCAGGGTCAGAGCTGGACTTACAAGGGAAGTTGTGCATGAAGCAGGCTTGTGCGGCAATGAACCATTCTGCCCGTGTTTCACAGAAGATGGCGATGTTTTTCTGGGGTTTCTGTCCAAGTGCCACCAGGCCTCTGCCAAATTGGGCTGCGGCCTCAAAAACCTCTGTAAAGGACAGCCATACGTAGTCACCCAGGATCACCTGCAGGGGGCGAAAGAGCGTGGTGCAAGGTAGCAAAAAATGTCACCCAGTGTCTTAATGGCCCTGAAGAGCAGGGAAGAAGCCAGGTGAAATAAACACAAACACAGGCAGACCAAGCATGACTCAAATCCATAACCCGGCTTTCACAGGCCCTTACTGCATTTTTTACTGTGTTTGTCACCCATAGCATTTTACTCCTGCTCACATTCACGATAAGCTGGGAGACACTGCCCTCTAGTCAACAATTAGTGTTACTGCAACAAATAGCAAGGGTTACTCATTTAATTCCTCTAGGCTAAATCAAGCCGCAACAAATTATATATTAATTGTCAATTTCTATTACTGCAACGGCTTACTTTACAAATGTGGTTTAAGGGTCTATTTGAAGTGATGCCTACTGGCTATAACGTGAAGAACAGTCACTATTTTATGGCTCTCACTGGCTACAGAGAACATTACACCCAACTGTACTGCCCTCTCTCCCACATCTGGCCACACTGAGGCCGCGCACCCAAAACACTCACACCTCCACCTGCGGCTCTCTGGCACCTCCTACCTTAATTACCTCAATCATTAATTACTGTCTTGATAAAGTGCATGAGACAGCAGAAACCCAAACAACATTCTGTCATTTAAAATTCCAATAAAGGGATCTTGATCAGATCCCTCACAATAGGGCTGCACTATTAAAAGCAAAAGCAAAAAAAAAGAAAAAAGTGATCTTGAGTCACACCTCCATGTGATCTCATTTCTAAATTACAACGTTCTTCTGCGCTGTATTACATCCAATGGATGAAAACAAGTTCTTCTACTTTTCCCCAGAGTGTCTAATGCATCCCACGATTCTGCATTCTCTTTAAAAAGTGTTTTTCTACTGCACCAGGTACCTTACTTTTGGCACTCCAAGAAAATACCAAAAGTATGGTACTTCAAGGTGTTGGTTTTCCACTGGCGTATAAATTGGTACCAGCGTATCTAGCATGTGTTTAAAAATCAGTTTAAAGTTTACCGCCGCTGCTTTTGCATTAGCATGGCAAATACAAATACTTTCTTTTTACGCTATCCTGATCTCTGGTTCTTCTCAACAAGTTGCAGTTAAAGCTTGGGTCACTTCATCTGTCCACGCATTTATTATTAGTATTTTTATCATTATTATTTTTTCTTTTACCTCGTTTATTTTTGTAACTGAGTTTGCAACTGTTTTCAAGACGGCGGTTGTATTGCGTTTCGTAGGCAGGCGATTTGCATAACCGATCAACAAAGAAAGCGTTTCAAGTCCCTCCCCAAAGAACAGAAGTACGTAAAAAAATACCCCACTGGCACTTTTGGTATGGCTGTTTTGGTTACCCTAATTGAATGGCCAATTGACAGCTTCCTGTTGGTTGTCAGAAGTTGATATGCCGGTCCTGGATCTACCATGTGTTTGGCACAATCATGTTTTGTTGTGTTTCCTTTTGCAGTATAATGAGTGTAATAAATGTTTAAATTTGAGAAAAATACATCAAAGAGAATCCTGATCTCAATTCTAAGCAAAAAAAAAAAAAAACACGATTCACATTTTTTCTGAATTGTGCAGCCCTACTTCACAATCACCATCATAAAGGTGCTCACCTTCTTGAAGACCTTGCCGTTAGGCTGCAGCTCGTCCTCCTCGCTGAGGATGTCCCGGGTGCCTAGGAGGTCTCGGTTGGGGAAGCGCTGCATGGCGTGCTCAAACACGGCGTCCAGTGTGTCGCGGCCGGGGTGCAGTCCTGTGGCCAGGCGCTGCAGGCTGCCTGGCGCGCGGTACGGACCGGCCGGAAGCCCGCTCACAGGTAGTGCCCGGACCCGCCGGGCCCGCTCCTGCTTAGCTCCTGTGCCTGACAGCAGGTACCAGGGCAAGAAGGTGATGACGGAGTAGACCCACACGACAGAGCGGAAGACCTGCAGCAGCAGGGGGTTTATGTCGTCCTTCAGCTTCATTCTCGTCTCTGTTACCCTTAGCCGAGACGGAAAAAAACCCCAAGTCCTAAGGTTGCAGTATCTTCTCCTTTATTCCTTTTGCGGGGCGGGGTGTCAGGTGTAGGCGCCCTCTGCTGGCAGCTTCTTACAAAAGGGGCACTTCAAGTAGGATTCTTCAGTCCTGGAAGATGAAAGAAGAAGCTTGTTATAAGGGTCAGAGGGTAAGTGCGACTGCATGCTGTGAATTCAGCTGTTCAGGAAGACCACAAGGCACACAAAGGGAGAGCAAAACAACAGGAGGAGGAGAGGCAGAGGCACGCTGTCACAAAGAGATGCGATGCAATGCTCCCTGGGGCATCTGCCCAGCTCCTAATGCCGTGCCAGACCCTCACCCACCCAACACACTGGGCAGGACGGCACTTGGATACCCGATATGGTTATTAATATAACCAGCTCATTAATGTATATGTACAGGAGAAGCACGTTTTGGGGGCAAAGCACAGTGCAGCCAGCATGCAGCAGGACTAGGACAGATGGGGCTAAGGGCCTTGCCCAAGGTGATGTGAGGAGGGGGTGTTCCCATGAGACAACGCTCCGAAGAAACCCGTGAGCTCACTGCACAAGAGAAATGAAGATTTTATTTTAGGTATTTATGCCCGTGATCAAACTACACAAGAATACAAAGTCATTTCAAATGTACCCATTTATAGAGATAGATTTTCGTGGAGACCTTCACACCAGAAAGGTCTCAGCTTTCAGAGCTGTTGTACCTCCTAACCTGCTGCTTCATTCTGAAGCCACAGCACGCTGCCCCGCAGGACAATGCGAAAGCATAGCGTCCGTCTCAAGGAGACAAAGCAAAGGCAAACAGCTACATCGCTCTACTACAACATCCCCCTTTACAGCAGCCAGCACACCACAGAGCCACACCCTAAATCACCACTCAGGTGCAAAGGTCAGTAGCAATTAAGTACAAACTGAGACCCTGATAAAATGTCACATAGAGAAGGTCCATGCATAAGGGTCAGGATCGCAAAGGGGCGGAGCCTATCCCAGGCACACAGGGCAAGACAGAACTTTGCCACAGCAGTGGAGACAGACAGGGGAGTACACCTACACAAATAACCCTAATCCGTTGCTTAGCATGCAAGGTGGCAAAATGAGTAAATCAGACAAATACTGATGTTAAGTAAATAAAGTATTAATTCTGCTGTTCGGTAAGCAGATGCCAAGAAGGGTCGGGCAAATGGGCCAAGCGCGCACACATTAACGAGGATTAATCTGCTCAGATAATCTGGACACGTGAGAGAGACACACTCTGGCCTAATGCAAACAGGGAAGATCCTGATGGCCAGGTGTCAGGGTGCCTGAGGGCTACAGGCATCAGAGGCGGGTGTCACACCTGGTGACTTAAAAGCGATTCATTATTTTTAAAGATATGGTGACCTCACCCCCCCCCAAAGGCCACCACAGGTGACTAATTGTTGTCCTGTATAAGGAACAAGGGACGGTGGCAGAAGTGGTCAGCACCACTCACACGCCAACCCCCCATGCAGATGGCAATGCGCATCTCCATGTTAAGTAGGGTGACCAGATAATCCATGTCAGGGAGGACACTTTGAGCTACTTCGGGTTTTACAAACTACTTTCAAATTGAAAGGCTCCTGCGCTCGGCTAAATAGTTCAGCTCTTCTTGTGCTTTGACTGGTTTGTTTCCTTGACTGAAAGACTCATCCAGCTGTTTCACATTAGCGTTAGTGACATATGCATGATTATAGGAGACTGACCAATCAGCACACAGCAAGAACTCAGTGCTCAAGTGAAATCCAGGTCCTTTTAATTGAAATGGTAATTTACAATTCCTGTCCTAGCTCAGAGTGTCCTCCCTGACATAGATTATCTGGTTACCCTAATGTTAAGGGGCAGGACTGACAGCGTGGTCACTGTAGGGAAGGGCGGGACTGATTTCCTCACACACACTTCCACAATAGAGTTGAGGTCTCTGAGCTGCAGAAGAAGCACAGAAGCCAACAGTGCGTCAGACTGTGACATGTTGCTCCCCCAACACTAATGCCTTACAGACCATGTGACCACTCAGACCGGCCCTCATTGGACCAGCAGTAATGCCTGACACACCATGTGACCACTCAGGCCGGCTCTCATTGGAGCATCAGTAGGTGCAGGTTACCGGGAACACCTCGCTGAAGTACCTTCTCAATAGTCAACCACTATGTCTGCCAGCATATACCACCACCCTGGGGAAGCCGTTTCTGCTGACCCAAGCCTGGCCCATTGCCGACAGCGTAGAGGTCGATAGCGAATCTGACCCTAAGTGTCACTTCTCAAATGGCAAGTACAGTCCAATAATGGCAATGGGGGGGGGGGGCATTCCCTCAAGGCAAATCTGAGACACACTTGGCCTCCAGGCTGCAGCTCGTGCCCTCTGCTGCAGTTTCTCCTCTGCAGCGCTCTGGGATGCTAATGCAAACTTTATTTCAGCTGCCCCCCCTCCCCACCATCCCCCCCATGGTTGTCAGGCAGACGAGAACTGCAGGCCTGACGCTGAAACAGCTGATCCGGTTCCTTCATGTTACTGTTCATTAGCGCCCTAATAAGTGCTCTGTTTTCAGCAGCATAAGCAGCAGCTGGAGTGCAGGCCTGGCTCCCCCCTGGTCCCAGGGCCTATTTTAAGATGTTTCTGCCGCACTGGGGTCGAGTGCCAGGGAAGAAGCTGTCCCGGCGATGCTGAAGCGGGTTGCGCAGTCCGAGGGGGTGAATCCTTTTCCCACATTCCTGCACTTAAGGAAACATCCTGGCAAGGCGCCACCACCCTCCCACTGACCCCAGACATCCAAGATTGGCTAAAATTAGGAGTGGTGGTAGGGGGGGAGCAGCTTGATGACCCACCAGAAGGTGAATTGTTTAAGGAATCTGGGCTGACGCATCCACATTAAATGAGCATCCATGCAGCTGGAAATCCCCTGCCAACGATGGGGCAGAGTGAGGCAGGATCCCTCCTCCACGTGGTCAGAGTGTGGCTGGAGAGGCAGCTGCAGCAATCAGAGAGTGATGGCACAGTGTGTGTGCTCACCCTGATGATGCCTTCGTACATTTCAGGACAGAATCGAAACTGGTCACGCGCACAAACCTCGCATTCCAGATTAACACGAACCTAAAGTAAGAAATGATCCGTCTTATTGTGAACTGTGACAGCATCTCCCCCATCAGCTCTCTCTCACATTTTTTATTTCGTAAATAGGTACAGCAGACGGCTTTAAAAAAATATTTATCAAGCCCCATAAGTTTATGTTGCTCATAAACGCATAGGGACAACACAGTACCGGCCAGCATCCGCACATCGGTTCATAGTGCGTTCATCTCCTGGATAGACACCCGCATGTGCAGCTTCATGGAGCAAACAAGCCGGCCGACCCCTGCAGGGGCACTGGCGTGCGGTATACGGGACCACCAAGCGGAGTTGCGCTCCCTCCATAAAACGCGATGACATCGACAAAGAAACAGCCGGATCACTGTCCGCAAGTATCAGACATTAACATGTAAGACCAAGGTAGGGAAGGCGGGTGCGGGAGCCGTTATGCGGACCCGTGAGGCGGCATGTAGGAAAGCGGACCGGCCAGAACAGGCAACGGCAAACACGAGCTAGTGGAAGGGGCGAGGGCTGTTTTCGCCCAAAGGCGAGGATGCTGCCCAGCGCCGGCAAACGTCATCCACTCGAACTCCAGCGACAGCTCGGAAATATTGGCACTCACCTGCTTTTAAATCGCTGTCATGCGCCGCCGGCTGTTTATAGAAGCCCGCATAAAATGCCGGGTTACTGCGAGTGATCCTAATCCTGCTCAGGACCGCAGCCTCGTAACCCTCCACCGGCGATGCGCGCGACAACAGCCTCGCTCCTTACTGGAAGTGACGCCGCTCGCCGGACCACCATTGGACGCGAGAGATGACGCGTGCAGTGGGCGGTCGTTCGCGACAGGATCTCGAACAAGCCCCAAGCTGCGGCCTGAGGTCACTGGTCCCGGCGTTGCGCTTCGCCGCTGTTTGCAAATACGACCTGGAGGTTGGAAAGGAACAGAGAAAGCAGTAACACGTCAGAGAATGAATGAATAAATGAATGAATTCTGTTCAGATTGTTCCTGTCGGTTACTCTGAATAGTTCATGTGTTTTGTATATCTTAGTGCACGCCTATACATCCCTCATACTAAATACAAACTGCACACATCTATCATCGACGTAGGTACCTATGTAAATAGAGGTAGAACGTAGCTGGATATCATAGCTGGAGGACTTAACATTAGGTTTACCATGTTTCTATTCAGAAGGGATCACAGCCAATGGCTGTATCAGCCCAAATAAATAAATGAATACCCAATGAATAGCATAACTCTGGGTTGAGCATGGGGGGCTGAGGTCTCCACCCATTTAACTGGCTCCAGGGGGTTGTAATGGCTGGTTTTGATTATTTTAAAGTACCCAGTTAAAATGAAGTGAGACGCACACAAAGAACATACATAATTACAGTACTGACAGTATATTGACTGAAGTATAGTTTTAGTTCCTTTATTTGTAAACCGTACCTATAGCAAACGGGCAAAGCACAAGGAGAACAATTAAATATTATGTTCCATGTTTACTGGGTGTTAGGGATCTGGCGTATTTGTCCCACGTTTTGTGCTGCTGGAGCTAGTTCTGTGATTCAGTGGGTTCAGTAGATACCATGTAGGTAAATTTATTCAAACTGAAAGGTGATTTAGTGTAAAAGCTACATTCAAGCAGTTAAATTATGCATGTAACGAAATAAAGCACAACCGTCATTTATGAAATTCATTATTTATAATATGCCCGAGTTGTAATATTGAATTAATATTAAATGAATATGATACTCAATTATGCTCCCGTTCAAAAGTAGAGCAAATAATGAAACATTTTTTCAGAACTCATTAAACTCAAACAAGAAGGTATATTTTCATAAAGGGTGGTATATTACACTTGGAAAGTGCAAGGAAGGAAAATGCACGTATTTGAAAATGTGATGCCAGAAGACAATACTCTCGTAATGAAACTGTATTTTTGCGGCAGAACATAATTACCATTAAGCTGAAAACTCAGTGTCTTGGAACGCACATACACATCTTAGGCACCTTCTTTACTCTGGAATCATACCATTGTAAGACTCATAACTAGCAAAAAAGAAAGAAAAATAGCGATGTTGTCATGGCAGGTCGTCACACAGCTAATTTACAGTCGTGCTGCAGCCATGACCTACATTTGCTCATGTACGTGACACTAATGTCTGTTCTATTTAAATTCTGGCTCCCTGCTTCTACCGAAAAAATCGAGTTGAAGCACTACCTGTCTCTCCTGCTTGTATCCCACCTAGCATGACAGCTAGTGTGCCAGCTAGCGTGAGCACAACCTACACAAACTCCAACCCCAGACACAGGACTAGCGCTGGCTGGATGGGGCCTCGCGGAGTACTGACGCATTTGTATACAATATATACCAACTACCTCGTCATGTACCGCTCCGTTTCCTCCTGGGTCTTTGATATACCATCAAATATCCCAAAAATTCCGATACATGCAAACTTAGTCTTCTAGGTAAAGTCCTTGCGTCCCGTCCCCCTCCTGCTCTGTCAGGTTTATGCTCTGGTCCACCACTGTCAGCCATAGCATTTATCTCACAGGCAAGAGAAATGTGGCATAGAAAAGTGGAGAAACAGAGAAGTGATGTACAGCATTTAGATGCACCAAACCTGCCTGTCCTCTAGGGGGCAGCACCACACTGAATCCTGAGGGCTGCGATGCTATGGGCAGCAGCCCAGGAAACTGTAGAGGTCACAAACGTATAGGCAGCAGGCTAGAAAAGCTCTGACAGCCACCAGGTGTCTGTGCTGGCTAGCAGAGGTGACATGGTGAGAATGTTAATGGGGTTTAGCTGTGGGTAGGTCACACTGTTTTGTGCTCAGGGAACCCACCAGCATGCTATTAGTCAATCATCAGTTCAAAGAGAATTCATTATTTTTCACCTACAAGTGCCCTCAAAAATATTAATTTTACAAATGTCTTTGCCTACAAAACCGCTTGTCCACTGTCACCAAACAAGCAATTTCAATGCAAAACATCAAACTAATTCTTTGCTCCGATGATGTGGTTCAACTGATTCTAGTATAGATCAGCCAAAATGACAAGTCAAAGGTTAATAGGACAAAAAAATGGCCCTCAGCAATGGCGTTGGGCTTGGGGTGAAGATGCCCTGGGTATGGAACAGCGGCAAGCTGAGATCCAGGGTTCTGTGCATGTCCTACTGCAGCTCCGAGCAAAAATGTGGGTCTATCTGTGGGTCCCTGAGGACCGGATTGGGAAACACTGCTCTACTGAAGAGCTCCATACCATAGACAATATGGGGTTCCTCAGCTGGTTGAAGGGCTCATTCTCCCCAGTGGAGAAGATGGAAACAAAGTCCTCCATATGGCCCAAGAGAGCTGTGAGCCGGGTCCGCGGGCACCGCTGGTATGTTCTGGGTAGGGTGGGGCCCTGGCTGTTTGACACGGCCTGCCCAAAGGGTGGCAGGATGCGCAGGCAGTGTGGCTTGAATGCCAGGCTCTCTTAGCATTTCCAAGGCCAAGGATGGATGTGACGCACTTCCCGACTTGTGGTGACTGTCCTGACCACAAAGCCAATAAACTCCACTTGCTTATACATATATTTATAACTAAGCATTGCTTGAGTCATCATGTATATTGTGTAATCTGAGTATGTTTTGCTGCTGCAAATAATACTCTTCTCACCGTGAAACATCTGCACTCTGCTGCACTCCACAGAGTCCGGTATGTTTGCTTACCCGCTTTCTGGGTGTGCTGTGTCTTGCTGTTTTCTCTTTTTGTGGGATTTGGAAATAATATGCTACAGTTAGATGTTATGGGAGACTACATATACTCTCTGCCCCCCTCCCCCCACCCACTAATCGGTCATTTTCAGCAGCCGTCAGAGAATATGAAGTGCAAGGAAAGAAGAATCCTCCCATGTTAAAGAATACACCAGCACATTCTGTGTCGTCTTAATACGGAAAATGTTTCGGAACAACGATGGAAGAGCTAATAAAGGTGCTCAAATGGTGAACATACTGTAAATTTATTTGTTAGCAAAGAATATTGAGTGTATTTTTAGTGGTAAGTGAGTAACATGCAAATGTAGAAAATCTCAAACCTTTGGCTGGTAGTGTCCTTATTTTAGAAGCAATAAAGGCCTGGGAGGGTCACTGGCTTCCTCCAAAGTTTAGGCTGAGAGCCAGAATGTAAGCGATGAGGTTTAGCTCAGATTTTTGGATGATCTGTTTTGTTTTCTCCATCAACTGCTTTCACCAAAACTGCTTTGGCTGGAATATGAAAATTAAGTTAAAACACATTATTAATTATACTTATTAATTATAATTAATAATTATTAATTATAATTAACTGCCTCGTGCCCATAACTTTCAGGATAGGAGCTGGACACCCAGCGATCCAGAAGGATAAGCGGTTTGGAAAGTGGATGGATGGAATTACAATTAATTATTAATTATTATAATTACTGTTAATGCAATTCTAGCCACACATCCCACTTGGGGAAACTGAGGTATGACTTTCAATTAAATATTTTATAGCCCTCGACGCGTGCTTGAGTTGGAGCCATGTTTACTTCTGTGGCCGCGTGTCTGAGTCCCTTGACTGTGAAACGGGGGGGCGCTCTTATGGTAATGTAACATCATTTCAATAACACATACTAGCTTATTAACTCCCCTGCTGAACACAAGCAGCTTGACTACCTGGTTAAGCAGGTAGTCCAGCTTATGACAGTTGACACGCTAAAGGTATGTTTTCGCATGCTGGTTTAAGGGCTTAGCTGGTTATATCAGCAGAACCAGCTTGACAGACTGGTGTCCCACCCAAGTAAACCAGGAGAGCAGCAGGAGTTGGGACATGACCATCTAAGACCATCCTGGATCACCTTAGACCAGCTTACACCAGCTAGCAGCATAAGCTGTCTTTATCAGCTGGTTGGATTGTATTACTTTGTATTCTAAATATTTAGTTTGAACAATACGTATTATAATTCCATTAAAATCAAAATGACCCACTAATTTCATATCCATGTGAATGTAGATTGCAAAGACTCCAGGACCGTCAAGTTTATCCTAACGAGGTGGAGAGCAGGAAAGCAACACTGTGACCGTGACGCAGTGAAACGGCGAAACGGTGCCTAGGAAGAGGAGCGAGCAGACACACTGCAGCACAGTGACTTTCAGCGCCCAGTGGGCGAGCTGACCCCCTAAGCCGGGGGGTGGGGGGGGGGCAATCTTATCCGCAAAGGGCCGGTGTGTATGCGGGTATTCGCTGCTAATTAGATTACTAATTAGAGGACTGATTGGCTGAAGAGTCCTCACCCCTAAAGGTTACTCCAAAACCCTGCATACACACCGGCCCTTTGCGGATAAGATTGCCCAGCCACACTGCTTGGCTGATATTTTAATATGTGTAGAGGTGCCACCTTGTGGCTTGATCAGGCCAAAGCTTCAAACCCCCAATCCAAGGCTGTAACGTGCCTCCTGACTGCATTCGGGGGTCTCCGGGACCGACGCTTCTTCAGGCTATGCGACCGCCACGACAGTCCCATCCTCTGCTATTTTTAATGCCGGTTCAGAGCAGTGGTGAAGCCAGAAAAGATTTTACGGGTGCTGTGGGAAAACAAGACGTTCGGGTAGTCGAACACAGTAATGTGTACCAATAAAGAGCATCACTCCAGCATCTTAAAGGCCGAGTCAATGACGAAACGCAGGGATCCTCAACACTTGAATAAAAAACGCCTCCTCTCATTTGGGTGTGCAAGCTGACATTTTGTCTAGCGTTTGCACTCCCTGATGCCCCCTTGGCCACTCCCCAGCTCAAAGTCACCACCATCTAAGCAGCTTAATAAACATTATTATGCTAGGCTGATAAGAAAGTAGTTTTCAAAGGGTTCAAGAATAAGTTGGTTTCCATGAATTCATCACGTGAACCTTGATGAAGTAATGCAATTCTTGTTTGTGCATTACTTTTGTCTGCCACAGAGTCGTCTGCATATTATTCTACAAGTGCTTTGCTATTCACATCCGTTTAATCATTTTTGTAATAAAAATGCCCATCTAATGCGCCAAGACGCTAAGCCTCTGTGCCTGTGATCAAAAGGTTGCCTGTTTGAGCCCAGCTTAGACAGAATAATCATGTCAGTGGGCCCTTGAGCGAGGCACTTAACCCCCAGGCCCAGGGGCCCCGCTGCTGGTGGCTACCCTTCACTGCCAAGCGCACTCTCAGCTACATACGTGTCTGTGCATCATGGAGAGCAAGAAGCGGTAGACGAAAAGGGAATTTCCTCATGGGGATCAATAAAAGTGTTATTGATACTATTAATAAAAACCTATGTTATAGCAGCAAGCTTCTGTTACCCACTTCCACCTGCAAACTTCAGGTCTTTTTTCAAGTCAAAAGTGACATTTTTTTGTAGAATTTATATATTTATTAGTGTTTTACTATTTATAACACTGTGATATCACTCCTTTCAGATTTTCTTCAGGTTGCTATACTTTTGAAGTTTTGAGCATTTTGCCCAAACCCCATTTTCCCATAATCCCTTTTGTTTCTATAGAACATATTTGCATAACGTGAGGTTTTTCAGGGACAGAACTACCACATTATAGGGGAATATACTATATTATAGTGGAGAACCCCCCCTCCGCATCCACTCAGCAAAATTTATCGTGGGGGACCCCAAAGTACAGGGCCAATTTTTTATCCCAGTATGCCCTGGTAGAGAATCGTCCCTCTTTGATACTGATTTTGGGGAAGGCCTAGTGACTAATAGGTATCACATACACTGGGCAGCCAGCAATTAATATGAAATACCAGGTTAATTTGCTTTGCCTTCTATATGGAGGAGTCACTTGTTGTCAAGCTACGCTTTGTAATTTTGTATTTTATACCTTGATCATTTTCCCCCCGATGTAAATAAATGCTGTTACCCTAGTAATCTCCGTATCCCCCATGAAGCCTACACAGAAAGAGGATATTGAAAGGAACACGTCCCTTATTCTTGAATTATTAAATATTACTTATTTTTATTACTTATTTTAGTGCTTTTGTGTCTGTTCATAATGAAAAACAAGGTCAGCATGAGATATCTGGGGCAAAGATTAAATGAATTGTTCATCGAATATATATATCGGATATATTTTAAGTGGACAGTTCAAAGTCGATTATTATCCATATTTTCAGATTTAACAATAGCCAAAGCTTGCTGTCATTGCCAAAGACTGTGATATTTTTTTTTTTAACCAAGTTACAAATTACACATCACGGGAGGTTTTCCGACTTAATTCCACCTTTGATATGAAACACATTTCACCGCTGGACTCCTGGTCCACATCCACCCCATTCCAGCTGTAGGCTCGTGGTTCATATGGTCCGGCGGTGCGTGTTCACTAATCAACATTACATCTCCCTGTTAGCATTAGCGTAGCAGCCACTTACGTCTTGAAGAGACTGCCGTTAAACAGCTGCTTTCATTCACTAATTCTTTTCAGCTAGCACTCGCTTGCGGTTTTGTTCTGAAATGGGAATAATTTAACAAGGCTATAACATCCTTCTCCCTCTTTGCCCCAGGAAGTCGCGCACAGGAAGGAGATGCTTTTGAGAGATTTTATCGGCCCTAATGCTAGTGTACAGTATCTGAGACATTTCATATCCGCTTGTTATCTGTCTGTTATCAAATTAATCCCCAAGAATTGCCCACGCACATAGCGTCCAGTCAGAAGACGCCAGCGAGTCGTTCAAACGAACACAGATGGCCCGAGTCTGTGGTTTTCATGGAAACGCAGGACGCAGATCACACACAACAGCAATTTGTCGTCGGTCCTGTTGCCGTGTCAACCGCTCATCCCTCAAGCTAAACAAATTGATATCTTTGCTTGTCCATGATTCATCTTGCTGTAGCCAGTTCAGGTGAGGTCATTCATGCGTATTTATTTGAACTAACTCCAAAAACAAATGAAACATGAACACAACCACTATCAACCTTTGTAAATGGGCTACATATTACCTTTGGTCCTCATAACACGCCTTAATTTTTTTAAGGTCTTAAGATTGTCGATTTTTAAAATTCTGTTGAAATTGGAATTTAATGTTTGGCTACAAAGAACAGCTTTATATGTGATTTTCGGGTTTGCCACAAGGGGGAAACATTTGACCTATATCAGAGTCACTCTGAGACAAGCGCAGTAACCATCACTCTCCACTAGCGGGAGCCAGGCACCTCCTTCCTCAGTTCTGCTTCCTCAGTTCCCAAGAGAAAGATTCCCTCCAACTGAAAGATACAAAGATGAAAACCTAACACATTCCATCCATACATGCATCCACTCATCCATTTTCTGTGCTCACTGGTCCTAATCAGGGTTGCAGGGGGTCCAGAGCCCCAGAGGCTACGCAAGGCAGGGAACAACCCAGGATGGGGCACCAACCTACCAGAGACCTAATAAATTAAGAAATGCAATTCCTGCTGACCTGGGCACTGGTACTATCACTTGTAACCCAAGTAACCTACTCTGTGCCATTAAGTTGGGGGCAGGACTATAGTGG
>JAODKF010000042.1:11361337-11371815 GCA_026779585.1 Mormyrus proboscirostris | reverse complement strand
CCCCTTAAGAGAGACACATCTGCCTGGTGTGAAAAACAAAAGGACGGTTCATATGACTGACACTGCTCCCTGTCACATGTGACTCCACTAAAGGGCCATTTTATCCACAGCCCGGCTCCATTCATGTGACATGGTGACTCGAGCCCTTGTTGCTGTACTGTGGGATGGGCAGTTTTTAGAGATAAATAAAATAAGACAGGGAATCCTGACAGAGCCTGTAATTTGCCCCTGGGGGTGACTGAAGCATGGAAGAGGAGGAAGTCGGTCATAATCCTCTGCCGGTCATTCAAGGGAAGCAAACTCAGTGTCGCCTCCTCTGGACAAAGGAGTCACTCGTGTCAAGAGTCTTCAGGTCCATTTTGGGGGGAGGAGTCATGTTTGAGATTGCTCTGTTCCAGAACATATGCTACAGATGTATTTGCAAGAGCTTATTCAGGCAATACCATGGGGAAGAGGCCACGATTTTCATAAGTTAGCAAGTTAAGGGTTAACAGTATTGAGGTTAGGGAGTGAAACTTACCGCCCACATAGTGACCATCCGTCGGCACAAAAAGGGGTCCAGATTCCAGTGGATGCAGGGAAGAAAGGAAATGTAGAAGAGCTCATGGCCCAGTTCAGCAGACAGCAGGAACAGGCAGTGCAGCAGGCGGCTTCCCACCTGGTACTGAGGCGGCGGGTCCTGAGAGGCCTGAAGGGGGCAGCGTAGAGCCAGGGGTCAGCTGTGATCTCGAGTACACTAACCACACAGCCCCATTTCTGTAACTATGTTCAGCTGAACTGAACCAAGTCAGTGGCACAGAACCGCACCAGGGTCGTCTGAACACTTCAGCGCTCTGAGGATGAAATCGGGCAGAATCTCATAAGGAAACTGCAAGCTCCATGGAACGGGTGTCCCTGTGAGAAACCCCTCCTTTGGGTAGGCATGCTCAGAAGACGCCACCACCGATCAGTATGTGATGATGTCATAGCGTCCTGCAGATTCTCACAGGACCCTAATAACAACAGCTTGCTTCATCATTAGGGACGGATTCCACATATTAGACGCATTAAGTAAAAGTGGAAATAGCAGTGCAGGAAAACGCAGAATTGTTAGGTTTCTGTAGCTGTCTTTACCTGTCTGCCCCTACTTAGACCTTGTTTGTGTGATGTTCTGAAAGAACAACACGTGAGCGGCATGTTTGTAATGGTTCAAACTCAGACACTCAGCAGGAATCTCAGATGGTAGATTAGCAGCCTGACATTGCATCGCTGTCTTTAAAACTACACCTACAACAACTGGCGAAACAAGAAAAGCCAGCTGGAAAATACTTCGTTGAGTCTCAAGATATTTCCTAATTCAAACTCATCTTCACCCCACCAACGCAATACACTTAGACTTTTTCACGGAACTTCACATGTTTGTAAAATGAAAAGTCATACTTACAACGCCATCGTATTCACTTGTTTTGTATTTATAATTTGAATTGTTGTCATGCCGCCCAGATTTCGTCAATTCTCCATTTAGTTGCCCATTATCACAACGCTTTCGGGTCGACGTAACCTTGCTGCCCGGCTCTGACACCGGGTATTCTCGGGTCAGAAGCGGCCCTTGACACGTCGGATCCTCGTCCTCTACAGCGCACAGTCCACATAGTTTTTGAAAGGAGGCAACCAACTCGGAGCCGTGTAGATAGTTAATAAATTTGAGCATAGCAGTATTGAATTGCCTGACTCGGGGAGGAGTCCTGCCGCATTTCACACTCCCCATGTCTCTTACTGCGCACGTTCACAGGTGCTGATGCGCGTGCACAGGTGCGCTCCGGGACAGGTGTGCGCGCGCAGACCGCCGAGGTGTCGTAAAGCCCGACGAGCAGGTTTGTTAATACAGGTTCCTGCAATAAAACCGCACTTACTTTGGACTTTGTCTTAGATTCGATTAAAGACACAACTGCAGCCATTAAATCCAATGTAAGTTTATTGTTATACTGATTCTGTTGTTCCGCAAGTTAGAACAACGATAAGGGTCGTACGTTTTAACTGACTTAAAATACATATCGTTTCCAGCAAAGTCTCATAATGAAATCTTATCCCTGCCGGTGTTACATCCCAGCGACTCGCTTGTTCGAAACTGAGCATAGGTTTTATTGTTTTACAGTAATTGCAGTGACCCGTAACATTCACGAGGCCGTCAAAATGGCCCCAGCTTACCCATACGACGTCAAGAAAAGCGTTTAATAGGCTGATTATAGATTGGGACGTCATTTGAGCCGCAGGTGTTTTGCAGAATTATTGACCAGTCGTCGGTACTATGATGGTTGTTTAACCAAATCAGATTTAACCCGGAGTTAATTTGCGAACGTGCGGTTGACAAAATCTGCTTGTCTCAATCGGCGCTAATCAGTACTACGACGCCAGTTATGAAGTTGATTTATTACATCGGTAATTAACTGCATTGGAGTTTGTGCACGTTTATATAAATGGAGCACGTTCGGCAGCGCAAGTCACCGTTTAATCTCCATATTTCACGGAGGAAGACTGCCTGCTGGTTATGCAGGATTATGAGGCGTTTAAATCAACGCTGCAAAGAAAGTTCAATACCACTGCAGCCAACAAAAGCAGGCAGGCTTGTTGGCAACGTATTGCCGACCGAGTAAACGCACAAGTACATTTTCATGGTCATAAAACGTGGTCAACAATATCTCACGACCGAGTATTAGACTATGAAGTGTTTTCTGAAAAAAAAAAATGAAATACTGTTAATAAATACAGAAACTCACAGATGCGACACAATTCAGAAGTCACCGATTATTTGCATTATGAAAGATTTGTTGTGTCTAGCTTCCACTTAATAGTGTGTTTCAATGTTATACACCTAATAATAAAAAGGTAAACTGTTCATATGACATTTAATAGAAGGTGAACCGTTGTTAAACAAAAGATTTACAACAGGACAAAACAGAAGCATATGTGTAGTGAGAAAACGACTAGCGACCTGTCACCGCGGTTAGTTTAGCCTCATATTCCATATTCAATTTTATGGCTTTAATAACTTTTAACTGAAGTAATGTGGGGCGTTTGTAATGACAGAATTGTGATGTCCAGTACACAGACAACGATGAACACCAATTATTTTTGTGCTTCAGACCATTTCGTGATTTGCGCCAAATCGTGTTAATAGTTAATATAATAGGTCCTTTCAGCTTTAATGACATGGTTTAGCATTTTGGGCTCATGGCGACTGTTGCACATCCCTTTGTTTCCCAGATTGCTTTACGTATAAATTTTAATTAATTTTTGAATGTTCGAATGTATCCGTATAATGTACAATGGGACAATGCATGAATGGGTTAATAACTTTAAAACTAGACAAGACATGCACATCTAGTGAAGTGTGCTTTGATTAGTGGACTAAAGCGGACAATGCACACCCCTTGGGTTTTTTAGAATAACTTTCTCTCTAACAGTTATTAATTAATACATTGTATGCATATTATACGCCATTGCTCCATTTCATACATATTGACACAGAGAACCCCTGACGATTCGTGTGCAAGCGACGTGTGGATGATCCAGGTACGCAGGTGTTGAGGAGCGGTGCTCATATAGGGTTGGCTTACGTCGAAACCACCACTTAACTGTGGGAATCATTCTATAAGACTATAACTAATCAAAACAAGGACTGACTGGCGCCGGCAGGGCAGGGTGACCGAATTGAGACAGATAGAGAAAACAGACAGAGAACGTAAGTGGCCTTCACTTATCTTTAGCTTTCCAGATGGATAAGTACTAACCAGCTAACTAGAGCAAATGTCAAACATGTGGTTGACACGTAATACGTGACGAGACGGAAGGTACAGAGAGGGGGGAAAAGACCCAAACGAGCTATAAAGGAATCAAGCTGATACATATGGTCGAGCTTCTTACTGCACATGCTGAACGCATATCAGATAGTCGCTCCATGATTGCAATCTGGATCAACGGACCCGGTGGAGACGACGAACCCCAAGTATAACCAAGAACAAAAACTGCTCGGAGCAGGTTTGAGACATAGCGTAAATTGCCATAGCAGCATGCCTCGAGTAAAACCTACCCACCTTTCGTAGTACGGGGTAATCGTGAAGTTACACCACACGTCATCAAGTTACTCGCAAAGTTACCCCGACAAGCCAGTAACCCCGCTTCGTAGTACAGGCCACAGGCCTTTCGGGATGTCAGTCTTTGGCTTATACATTATGCCCCATTTTAGGAACACTATGCGCCTTGATTTAGATTACCTGTAGTGAAACCCAGTGATGCCAAATAGCACGGATTTTTTATTTTTTATTATTATATACCAAACCAAGGGGATTTAATAATTATTATTATTATTATTTCTTTGTCTTTCTCATTCTGTGCAAACCCCGTGTAAGACAATCAAAACAGGCAGAAAGGAGACAGAATTTTATTTACGATAAATACAAATATTTACATTTTGTAAAACATTTGTTGCAAGTAGATTTTGTTTGTGAACTCCGTTTCCTGTTGCCTAAGCGTAGACGATGGTTTTATCAGACCGACTACTAGTAATAATAACCAGTTAAGCTAAAGGAAGAACATCCTTTAAACTGTTTCCTTGGAGACCGCAGCCTGACCCGATACTGCAGCCATAATGCAATTAATGCCAGTCTTCGCCTTGCCGTGTATTTCGGTGGCACGGCGGCCGTGTGATTTAAAGCTCTTATCGCTTATCATTGGCTAAATCCCTCTGGCAGGCTGTAAAGCGGTTTTTCCCGGAGCCCGGAGGGGGGGGGGGGGGATCGGAGCAACAGCGGACTGGAGCGCAGCTCTTGCTCGCACCGACAGGCGGACAGAGCCGTGGCGTTTGAATCACCGGCATTACATCACCGCTTTTATTGTGTTATTTTTAAAAAAGGGGGGGGGGTCCCGTTTAACCTTTCACGGCTACAATCGAAACGGTGGACCGGTAAGGGAAACGGTCGATCGCACATTTGTGGCTAGATATCGGAGAGATTTACGGAGAACAACAATGGAATAATATGGGTGGTGGCGCATCGGCAGACGGATTGTAGACGGTTATTGCCAGGCTGCGCTGCCTTTCATGTGGAGCATGTGAACGGCGAAAGATGACATGACAGAGGCGAGCTTGCCAGCGAACGGAGCCGAGGCGCCGGGCGCCCTGCTCTTCCCCTTCGAGGAGTACGAGTGCAAAATCTGCTACAATTACTTCGACCTTGATCGGCGAGCACCGAAGATCCTTGAATGCCTGCACACGTTTTGCGAGGAGTGTTTGCACACCCTGCACCTTCGGGAGGACAGGCCATGGCGGATCAGCTGTCCGGTGTGTCGCCACAGGACACCGGTACCGGACTACCGGATACAGAACCTGCCCAACAACACGAAAGTGACAGAAGCTTTTCCGCTTTGCATCGATTCGGACCCTTTGCCTCAGGACAGCTTGCCCCCGCACCCCCCGCCGTTGCATCCCGCACTCGCTACCCTTCGGCGTGAGGAGACAGCGGGGGGAGGCCCAAGCCAAGCGGTACCGTCCAGCACCGTGTCCACCGCCACCACCATCTCACAGGACTCTGTGCACTACGACAGCTGCCAAAACTGTAAGCGGGTGGCGCTGACGACTGGCTGCGTGTGCGTCATCTTCTCCTTCCTGTCCATGCTCGTTCTGCTCTTCATGGGGCTCATCTTCGTACATAACCACAACAGTCCGCCCTCGCCGGCGGGTCCCATCTGCCTGTCGGTGGCCAGCATCCTGGCCATGGTGTCCGTAGTTGTCACGTGGCTGATTTGCTGGTTGAAGTACCGACCGGAGCACGAGACCGGCCGTTCCTCCGCCGGCTCCAGCAGGAGAAACGCCTGAGCGCCACCTGTGATCGTCCACATGACCACAGTGTTCAGAAAGGCCTTGAAACGTTCATTATAAAATACCTCGGAAGGCCGGAAAAGCTTTAGCTGAGTATTTTTAGGTTAGTTTTAGCCGGTGTTTTATATGCGTTTCAGTCATGCTCAGTCACTCTGCTGTATTATGTGTCTGCCTGGATCATAGTCTGCCTCATGTTAAATAATCTAAAACAACATGACAGTATGTATTTTCCTTTGTACTGTTGTAAGAAAAACGTTTCATATTTAACATATGTATATAATAAAACCGTAGCACAGACGCAGTCTGAGCTGAAAGGAGGTGGGGCGGCTGCTTAACGAAGAACATAACTATGAACATTGGAGGTCTAATATGCGGATGCCCAGGCCCTCTGTGACAGCGAACGAGGTCTGCGTGTCAATTTCGGTACCAATGTATAAACACACCGAGCTCGCTTGCTTTTATATTCAAATCTAATCGAAAGTCAATTCTATGTTCTTCATTTTAAATTCCGGGAAGGACAGAGAACCCTGGTTTGCACCTTGGAGCCTTTTCTACTACTTTGAGGTTTATGTCGGCCATTATTATACAATATATCGTGACACGTGTATTATATAGTAATGCCGGAGACGATAATATCGTTACTAAGCCATAGGAGATGGCGTGTGTGACTTTATAGCGTGTATCCGTGTGGTGGTAGCCTGGTGTAGTCGTGGTGGTGGCGGGGTGCATATCGATGTATGTATGTTTATAAATTATATGAGAACAAATGGGTGACTGCTCACAGTGGGAAGAAAATGAGACGTTCATCTATTCCGTTATTTATTCAGACAAAAGAGATAATCAAACTTTACGGGTCTTGTACTCCCAAAAGCAAACATGCATGATCGCCCAAGTTTTTGTCTCGTTTCGAACTTCCTTGAAAATCTTTTTTTTTTCCACGTGGTTCGTATTTACTATGAAGGAATTTTAACTGAATCTTTGTACTGGTGGGTTTCAAATGATTTATGATATATATGTGCATATATAATTGTGTTAAGGGTATAACGTGCAATTGTTTATTCCACTGTGAAGTATGTGACGTTTACATGCATAAACACATTTCAATAATAATAAATGATAATTATCGTATTTCCCTTTTCCCACTTGCATATATGTGTAGTTTTACGCATAACGTTTTTATTATTGGGGCAAACAAATTAAGGAAATAAAAGCGATGAGCTCCTCTAACGACTGTGTAAGTGCCCCCTTTATTACAGAATGAACGTTCCGCAATGCTACATACGCCCTCTAGCGGAAAGTACATATATCGATTTCTTTTCTTCTTTTTTGTAGCACCAGTTCTGCTGAACTTTCACCAGCAATTCCTTAGGAAAAATAAGCCACTGATATTAATTTCAAATAGATTTAGTCTTCCCTCTTAGTACAAAGGCTACTCAGTGGTAGCTTGCTACTAAGACATACATATTCCAAGAATTAAAGACACAGTTTGGTGTGCCTTTATTTCTGCATACATTTCGGTAATGTCTTCGTGGTAACATTTTAATTGACTTGTGTATTGATATATTTTCACATTAATGCAATCTATGGCTCAGTGAGAGAATGTACTCTACATTCAAACCACGGCGGTTTCATTTATTCAAAAACCAGTCATGTGACCTTGTGCGTGTAATTTGGAAAATCCGGAGATCGAAAAAGAATGAAAAGGAAAACACGTTCAGTTGAGCATCATATTCGTTAAGAACGGGAAGTTTTCATCAGCCAGCAAAAGGGACCGTTTCCTCAGTGCAGAGCCTGTCTCTCGGCAGCTTGATGTCCCGTCCCGTCGTTGTTCGGAGCTGCTCTGCTGGCCATGTTGTCAGCTCTGGCAACCAACAGCCTTATTTCCAACACGGTAATTATCAGGAGTGCAGGTAGCAGGGAGGGCTCTGAGAAAGGGCTCTGTAATCTGACCATTTATGACACTTCGCCCCTACAAGTCCCATGAGGCGCTCCGCTTTGCTGCTCCTCACCAGGGTACTTAACCTGAATGGCTCTGGTGAAGTGTCCAGCTGTGTACACGAGGAAATGCCACAACGACTATGATCTCATAAGAAAAGGCTTCAGCCTGGCGCTGGGTCTATGATAACTCGTCTGACCCCCATGCAGAAACTCGCGACTGAATAGCTTATTATTCCCTGTGCTGTTTACAGTTTGGGTTCAAGCATACTGCCTTCTGGACAGAAACTTGAGATTCTTACCCACCGCACCAGGGCTGTCCAAGAGGCCTTGGCTGTCTTCTTTGTGTGGGATCTCAGTGTTTTTTTGGCCGGGAGACTTCTGCGATGTGGTTGGCCTCGTGGTGCTGGTGGGAGGGAGGTGGAGGCGCCACGTAGAATAAAATTTCAGTGTCAGAACCAATCCATCCTGGGTCCGACAGACAGTCCTGTGATGTTAGAACGGCATGATGGCGCAAAGAAACAAGGTGAATGTACATATGGCGGGGTAACAATGGATGATGAAGGGGGAATACGATGGAGGACCTTTCAGAGTCACTAAAGAACGGGCAGTGGTAGTGCTTGAAACGTGTCCGTGTGTAATAGTGTTTGTGTCTTCAGCATCCCAGGTACCGAAGACACAAGCTGCCCTGAGGTAAAACAACAACCCCCCCCCCAAAAAAAGAATGCCTTTACATCTCTTCATCTCTTCCTTTTTAAATAACGGCGCTCCAGTCATCATGCTCAGTGTGATTAGTTAATCTGTAACCGCCTGACGATTGCGAGTCCCCCCACTGAGGGGCGCGCAGCTGAGAAATTCACCTGAGGGCGCAGCAGCGAGGCCCGGGGACACGGCGCTGGGGTTCACTCCGGGGCCAGCGATCCAAGCCCCTCTAATAATCAGAGCAGCCTCCAGTACCCGTGTAACAAATAACTTACAGACGCAGTCAGAAACACTCCGTCTGCATTACACTACCTCTTCAACAATCGTTCACCCTCCGCTTTGTTTTAACTCTTTAAATAGCACCTAGATGCCTCGTAAAGGACTATGTTCTTATTCGAAATTATACATAATTCTATAATGTAAATGACATTGAAATCACCTGCTATTTTAAGATTAACTTATCACTGATGGCAACAAATGAAACGTTTATAATGAGGCCTACTTGTATGTGACTAATGAGCTTATTACATGCAAGCTTTATGATGCCGAGATAAATTTCAATGAATTAAACAAATTCTTCCAGTATATTAGATGATCAGTTTATAAATTATTTAGCAAAGAAAAACATAGGATGTTGTCGCGTATATTCGGTATGCTCGCAAAAGTGAGAAATTATGTATTTGTTGGTCGCTCATGTACGAAATCGTACTCCGCCGAAAATTGTCAATTGGTCGAAACCGACGTAATTGATGAGGGGAGAAATTTTGAATGGAATTTCATGAAAGAAAATTCGACAGTTGAGGTGCGAAAACTTTTATTTTATTCATTCACTGTGTCGCCTAGATTTTAAGGCGAAAACACACTCAATGATGAAAGGAAAGGCTGCGTATAAAATTGACAATCATATATATTTTGTATCCACAGATCCGATCACTATCTAATAAAGGTTATAAGAGAGAATCAAACAGGCATGCCGGACGCGATACATTATCCTAATGCTTATTTTTGAGGTGAAGAAAGCAGCAGGACACTCAAAGCTTCTATATACCTCTAATCGCTTTCATTATAATAAAGTGGACAGAAAATTATAGATTATTTGTGGCGTTTCATAAAGTTTTATCCAATATAATCTTAAGACCACCTAACCAGCACGCTAAAATATAAATGCCTTTTAAAATTCTTTCATCAAACAGGAATAACAGCATAAATCGTTCTAATAAAATGAGTCTAAAATTAACTGAATACATTCGAGACCAATTCAAATCTCAATTTCCTTGCTTTGATTGTCCTTTTAAATGCTGATAAATTGTCTTGTTTTAGTGTGCGGCGCAGAAGTCACTCTAAACGTTTTACAATATATACACGCTTCGAGAACACCGTACTTATATACACAAATACATCAACACATGAAATGTGCGAATGCAAGTTTGTTTTTAGACAAACCGTCGTCACGGTGGGGAAACATCAATAAATTAATTCTTAATGATCCAATGATTTACTATAATACGAATTTACCTGAGTTCAAACGACCATGCTATAATTAAAATATGTTGATGACACGCAGTAGGCTAAGCATAGAAGAAGGTGAGTGTCAAGGCGGGCGTAAAAGTGAGTTAAGGCGAAGATTTCCTTCACCGGCGTTTTAAATGAGAACTAAAGAGCGCAGAATCACAGCAGCAATTCGTTATAGTTAAACTAGATAAGTCGCTTTTATTTCTCGATGCGTATATTTCCATTTTTTATTTATGATGCAATTACTTGTGAATTTGTGAATTTCAGCCCTACTAATGGATTTGACACGGAGATCCAATGTCACTTTCAAGATAACCGAGCGGCGTCTATTTCTTCGGTTCTTTCCTACTCTGTCCTGGTGAATCCGTCGTCCAAATAACAAAGCAAACATTTTTTTTATTCAAATTTCTTTTTTAAAATTGCACTAGATGAATAATCCTAAAATTCACACAGCTGCTGATCTCAGAGAATATAA
>JAODKF010000042.1:11335860-11346585 GCA_026779585.1 Mormyrus proboscirostris | reverse complement strand
CGTCACGTGCCCCCCCCCCCCCCACCCACCCCAACACAATGTTATGCACAGATGGGTCCATAAGCTGTCAGTGTGCCTTTATTCTGCATGCATCTGCTGGGCCTCGATGTACTGTTTTATGCAGTCCGCAGCCAGTGAGCCCCCGCTTCCTGAAAAGGGCAGCGTCGCTCCCTGCGCAAATAAATTGTTCATTTGTCTCCCCTGCCTTTTGTTTTGCGGGAGGGGGGCACTTGTCAGCAGCTCATTTAGCCTCTTCATTAAGTGCCCTGGAGGACGGGCGGCCGTCCCCTCCACTGGGGCTGTAAACAGCACACATATGGCTAGCCCCGCCCCCCTGGACCCCCCCCAGACCCCCCTGGACCCCTCCACATTTCCTAATCTGGGAGGGAGTTGCATTTAAGCCATTCTCCTTAAACACTGCAGTCTCTCCTGTCCACCCCCTCCTCCCCCCCCCCACAGTCTGAAGGGAAACAAAGTCTCTTTCAGTTGACTCTTCCATTCACCTTTGTACCTTTTTTTGGGGTGGGGGTTAGGGGGCGAGTGGCCCTGATTTGATTGGACAGAGTTTTGGCGAGTCCAGCGTGTTGTAAGTATGGCTGCAGATATTTTTTCTCGATGAGGTGATTTCGGGCCCCCCGGTTGGGGCCCCTGGTTCAGGCCCCGAGTTAGAGGGTCTTCAGTGCCCGCGACCACTTTGTGTTTCCACGCAGTCCGATTCGCTGGGTGGACGGTAGGCCCCAGTATGGAGGTGTGACTGCTGGCAGGGTTTGAGCAAATCCACCCATGTTTATCCAGGAGTGAAAATGCAGGAAGCCGCCGGGGGGGGGGGGGGGTTGGTTCTCTGCATGGGGTTCGATGGGAGGCGGAGCCATGCGGGATTTTCTGTTATTTGAACACATTTAAAACCGAGGTCTGTCTCCTCTGTCATGTCGGCCCACGGAAGTAATGCGCAGAAGCGCTGGGTGTCTCTGCTGCGTGGGCCAGGCCCGGCCCAAATGAGGCCAGAGGAATTCCATGCAGGTTATCCCTGGGGGGGTGGTTCTCTCTGGGTCCTATTCCTCAGTACAGCGAGGAGGCCGGTGTGCAGGGTTCGAGTGCAGATCCTACTGATGCCAGGATAGTAGAGGTGGATTTGGAGGGCTCGGGGGGGGGGGCAGTTTTATTCTTGTTAGTGCCCCAAAGTAAGAGATATTGATACATGGGGGAGGGGGGGTCGTGCAGATATGAGGGGCTTCCAGGGTGGGAGGGCAGTCCTCTGCTTCATCAGCGACACATCGAGCTGGGCAGCCGCAGACCCCCCCGTGTGGATGGTCAGGTGATCGCGCGGCCCGCGCTCTCCGTCCTGCGTGTCACCGCGCCGTGACCTATCCGCGGGCGGGACACCGCCGCTGTTGGCAATATGTGGCGAAACCCGCGAGGAAGAAAGAGGCGGGATGAAAGGAAATCAGACGAGGGGAAGCAAAGAGGCCGCGTGAGGGGAATGGCGGCGATGGAGGGGAGAGGTGAATTTAAATAACAGAACAACAGAGCCCCTCCCCCTGCCCCCTCCCCCAATTTCAGGTGCTCCCATGCTCTCCTCCTGGCTGTGGAGGAAGGTTTTGGGGAGCCCCCGCTGTGGCCCGCCGCCCCCCCCACCCCACCGCCCCCCCGGCCCCCACGGCCTCTCTCCGGACCCCTTTTTGTCCGGCGCTCCCCTGCCAGGCAGGTGACGAGCCCCTGAATGCAGGCAAAGGCAGCCTTGACGGATTCCACAGATGGAGCGTGGAAATCGGCAGAATAGCCCAGAGCCACAGGCTGCCGCTCCCAGCATAACAAAGGCAGAGCAAATAACTGCGGAGCGGAGCGGAGCGGGACCCCCCCAGCACAAAAGTGAGACTGTCACTCGCCATTAATGCCACGCCTATGGTGGAGTATCGTCCTCACCGTTACTTTAAGAGAAAAGAGAAGGACGAGTGGGGGGGGGGGGGGGGTTGTGCGTACAGTATCCTGACAGAGCTTCTGCCCCTTGGCCCACACTGCCTGGTCTGGTTTTTCTGAGCATGCTGGTGTGTTTGTTTATTCACATTAGAAAAGTGAAAAGTGTGGAAGAGGGAGAGAGAGAGAGAGAGAGAGAGAGAGTGAGTGCTTTGTTTGCCTTACAAACAAAAACATAATCATATCACAGCAATCTTAACCATTTTTTACTGACTTTCTGTTCAGGATCAGTTATAAAATCTTGTTCTTCATTTCAGTCTCTGGGCAGTTTACACCCATATTCCTTCTCCTGATCGCTCAGGTGCGGCTCATGCTGAGGTACAGGCTCACAGGTGTCTGTACTCTGGCAGCTGCCTCCAAGCTTTGGAATAGACTTCCGCTTAGTGCTCGGTCTGCACCGGTCATGCTTAAAGACCCACCTTCTCTTCTTGGCTTTTTAAACTGGCATGAGAGTGTTTATTTTTTGTTTTATTGTCTGTTCTCCGTATTTATTTCTCCTTTTACGCAAATTGTGCAGCACTTTGATCAGCTGCTGTTTTTAATGTGCTTCATAAGTAAAATTTACTTGACTTGACCACACCAGCTAATAAGTTCCCCGCATAATGGGGGGGGGGGGTGTCTGTACAAGCTCTGTGTAAATTAAAATTACTTAAAGAACGGAGCGGGTGTCCCTGCATACCGTCCGGGCAGGACCCCGCATATCGGATCTGCTCTGCCGCTCGGAGATGTTGACGCTGGCCGTGGCATTTCCTGAGGAGCCTGGGGGTCGCTGGAAGGCACATTCCCACCCACGGCCCCCGTGTTTTAATTAAAGCTCTAAATCTGATGCTGAGTTCAGCCCCGCCTCTGTGCCGCCCGCCTGCGTTCTTTCTCTCTTTCTCTCTCTCTCTCTTTCTCTCTCTCTCTCTCTCCATCAGCTCTCTTTTCTCCTTCACCTCATCACTCCCCAGCACCCATCTGGCGCCATCTTGGCCCGAGTCGTGTCTCGCTGTCCTGTTTTGTGCTCTCTGGCGCCCCCTATCACATACACACCCAGGGATGGCCCTCCTGGCTTCTCCAGCAGTCGTTCTTGGAGACTCACTGGGAAGTGTGGGGGGGCCTTTCCCCACAGCTCCGGTGCTTGTGTGCCCCCCCGCTTAGCACTTTCGTTTTCATGTATTAACAGTCTCCTGCCAATGTGCCCGCCCCCCCTCCCCCATTTCCCCCGAAAAGACGAACAGGAAGAGAGAGGGGATCAGTTTCACTTGAGGAGACCCAAACTATTGGGGCTCCTTGTATGTTATTGTTGGTGCTGAACAGCTCTGGCCCCCACCATCCATCCCCCCCCCAGAGCATAACTGCACTGTATACACAACCAAACACGGCTCGCCGAGTACAGCCGCCCTGCCTTAGAACCCCATCAGACCGCTGTACAAAGCCAGCGCGTTCAGATATGCAATTGCAGGCCCCCACCCCCCTGCGGGGCCCCGAGGCAGGCAAGGGCCATCGGCAGACGCTGGGGACTGTGAAAGGCTCCAGCGGCGCAGTGGGGGGACAATGGCCCCCGTCATGGTGCTCTGAGAACCCTAATCATTTTTTAATAGACTTAGCGGCTTGGGGAGGGGGGGGATTCACAGTCTTTTCTGCTGAATTACCTCCGAAAGGCGCTATGGCTTTTTCTCCCCCCTAAATCTGAGCAAACAGTCCATGGGCACCTGCCTGGGGGGGGATGTGTGTGTGTGTGTGTGTGTGTGTGTGTGGGGGGGGGGGTATGGGGGTGCTTGCTGTGCTTTTATTAATTATTGTCCTTGTAGCTCACTCAGCTTGAGCAAAGCTGGGCTTGTAAGGGTGGCATAATGTTGCACGGGGCCCCAGTCAGAACCGGGACTTCGTCTGCCCAGTCGAATTTGAGCACCTTGGAATCTTGTCTGAGGGGCATTTTTAAAAGCAGGGAATATTCCAGAACAATGGGTGTCTGGTAGCACACACGATTGGCACTGCCGTGTCCCCCGGAGGAGGTCTGGGACAGGGGGGGCCATTGGCCACGGTCTCTCAACTCTGCCCTCATCCCTCTGTTTACCTCCATGACTGAACTGTTTAAATTCTGATGTTCCTCAGGCTGCATGAAATCATTTTAATTTGCTCTTATTTTCTGTTGTTTCTTAGCTTACTTTAATTTTGGTTACCATTTACATTATGGGTTGAAATTCTGAGCATCTCACCGTGAGATCGGTGGTTCGAAGGTACGACAGACAGCCCTGTGTTGGGAACACGCCTCGTTTCCTGTTCGTTCATCTAACTTAGACTGAGTTTGAGCTCACTGAGCCGTGCCCCTTTCCTCCACAGCCAGCCAATCGGACGAGGGCTCGGAGGTGGAGTCAGAGCCGGACCTGCCCCTGAAGCGGAAGCAGCGCCGCAGTCGCACCACGTTCACGGCGGAGCAGCTGGAGGAGCTGGAGCGTGCCTTCGAGCGCACGCACTACCCCGACATCTACACACGTGAGGAGCTGGCGCAGAGGGCCAAGCTGACCGAGGCCCGTGTGCAGGTACCTGGAGTAGGCGGGGCTCTGGCCCCCACTCCCTTTGTATTGGTCCCCTTGTGACTGACAGGGCCCTGCAGCCCTGCACCTCTCCATCTTTTTTAAAGGTGGATTTTCCTCTTGTAATATAATCCCAATGTGCCGGTTCCTCACGCACTCGCACCTGATGACTCTGCCCTTAAGTGTGGCATCTGCAGGTCATGCCCCCCCCATGCCCATAAACCCCATGCCCACCTGATGGCCCTGATGGGCTATACAGACACACACAGACACAACACAGAGACATACTCTCTCACACACACACACACACACAAAGGTTTGTAATTATATCTTTGTGGGGACTCTCCATTCATTTCTATGGGGAAAACTCTAATCCCTGCATGATGACCTTAACCCCTACCCAGCCCTAACCCTAATCATAAGTAATCAAACCAAACACATATTTAGTTTTTTGATTGCATCCAATTTGATTGCAGTTGGTCCCCACGACGTAATATAAACATAATCCACACAAACACACAGACACACACAGATTTCTGGTCTCCCAGGACTCCATTCTGTATCCCCAGGGAGCTCTGATCTGAAGACCAGCACATTCCCAGCAGCAGCTAACATATGGGTGTTTTACTGACCCAGCATGGTGTCCGTAGGTCAATCCATCATACGGAGCAGCAGGAGCCAATCAGGGTGCAAGGCAGAGCAGCGGGGGAGGGCCTTGCTGTCACAGTGGGCTCCCACCCCAGCCACATCTGCTCCTCTGTCTTTAAACAGTCCCGCTAATCATAGAAAATGTCACACACAATATATTTTTTTACATTTCACCAAATGTTTACATTTTTCCAGAAAAGCAATATCTTGATTTGATCTTCTTTCTGCACACGTTTGATGTTATGGCACAGTTATGGGAATTATAAAATGCCACATTGATTCCAGCAGAAACAGAGTTTAATATGCACAATGTGCCTGTTTCCTAAACCCAGCTATAAGCTCAACCATCTCTTGCTATTTCTTGGAAATTGATGACTGATTTACTGGCTTGGGGGGTGGGGGGGGGGGGCTCACACAACCTCCCATCTGAACTGAACTGTTCATCACACCTGTCACATGACCGTGCTGCTCGGAGAACTGATGTCACAGGCCTTACATTCCTGTCTGAATTGGTCTCGGGTCAGAGGGCGCGTTTCCACCGCACCAAGTACCGTACTTTTGGTACTTTCGCTCTTCCATTGACTTCCAGTGGAGTACCTGTACCAGAAGTTCCAGTACCAGAAGTTCCAAACCAGCTGGGGTATTTCTTTGGTACTTCGGTACTTTGGGTGGAACTCGGAAACGCTTTCTTTGTCGATTCGTTATACAGATAGTCCACTGCTGAAACGCAACACAAACTCAGAAAACAACAAGAAACAAACTTAAAAAGAAAATTATTAATTGTGGCCAGAAGAACAGATACAATAAAAAGATCAAAATTGCTTGACTGATGAGAAATTTAAAAACTATTATTATATTCTTGGACAGCATGCATATAGAGTGCTGTCTTAGCAATATGATTTTGTTTTAAATATAATGACAAGATTTTGTTGTAATAAATATTGCGGCAAAGCAAAAGGGGACTCAAAAATTTCTCACAAACCCGTCTAAAAGTTATTCAAACAGCAAAGACGAACAAGATTATCGTAGCATGAATTTTGACACGCTCTTTGCCACTGGCTTGCTTCTCATTGATTGGACGTCTCTCCCATTAGGTCTGGTTCAGCAACAGGAGAGCCCGGTGGAGGAAGCAAGCAGGAGCCAATCAGCTGATGGCATTCAACCACCTGATCCCTGGGGGGTTCCCACCCTCGGCCATGTCCAGTCTGCCGCCCTATCAGCTGTCAGACAGCCCATACCCCCCGACGTCCATATCGCAGGGTAGGAAACGTCCCCGTGCTGTCTGTGCTTTGACCTGATCCGGTCTCATGCAGTGACCCCCTGTCCCCCCAGCTGAAATCGGATCTCAGCCTTGATCCCTGCCATGCCCCCCCAGTCCCCTTTAATCAACCGTCCCTCCCTAATTGGACCACTTAAACCCTGTGTAGGGTCATTGACTCCAACAGTCCCGTAAAAGGGCGGGGATGTGTATGTTGGGGCCGGATGGCCGGCGGGTTACAGGCGGGTGAATGTCCATCAGACCTACCCATTCATGTGGCGTCTGCTGTTCCCCTGACCCCCCTGCAATGCTGTTTCACCCCCCCCCCCCCAGCGGTGGTGTCGGAGCCGGCAAGCACTGTCCATCGGCCGCAGCCATTGCCCCCCACGTCGGTGCATCAGGGGGGCCTGGCCACGGGGGCCGGGGCCCAGGAGGGCACTGCTGCCTACTGCCTTGCCTCTGGACGGCACGGCTTCTCCGGCTACTCAGACAGCTTCGTAGCCCCTGCCAGCCACTCAAACCCAAGCATCAGCAATGGCCTGTCACCCCAGGTGAGCCTGCGGATGCACCCACGTGCACGCACACACACACACACACACACACACACACACACACCCATCCAAAAGCACACGTGTGACCCCCTCCATCCAGATTCCTGCCGCTTGTTTCCTTGCAGGATGGTTATATATTCATTCCCCAGCCTGATCGGCACGTTCTTTCCATAAGAATGTCACGCGCATGCTGCTTAAGGTGGAGTGGCGAGGGGGGCGCTGCCAAGGGGCAAGGCGGAAGGGTGCCGCATTGATACAAATGAAACCTGAAAGATGATTATAGCTAATTACACAGTCACTAGTGCCTCACGGCGCCACCTATGTGGCAAGGCCTGCGTAACATAACAGGCAGAAAATGAGATTTTAATGCCACAAAAGGTGGCCCGTAGAGCAAGTCACCCCCCCCCCCCCCCCACACCCAGCATGGAGGAGCCCCGATAACATGGGCCCATGGGGTGGCAGGGTCCTCGGGGCATGCAACCCACAACAAGACGGATGCCACTTTTCCTCCATTTCTGGTTCTGGCTACTCTCCTCTGCATCCTTGACCCACCAGCCTGCTTACCCCCCCCCCCAACACTCCATGTATTATGTCTGTTTGACGCGAGGCCCCTTTGGGTGTCTGAGCAAACTGCCTGCTGTGATCGGGGCGTGAGCCTGTCTAATCTGTTTGTTTAGCACTGGGTTGCATTGGGCTGCTAAGTGCCTGTTTGTTTTTGCTGGATTAATGGCTAAAGAACCATCTGTGGACAGGGCCCCCGCCGGGGCCACTTTGGGGCCCGTGGGCTCATTACCCCATCAGCCTCCTGCCGGGCCCTGCTCTCTCAGATCAGGCATTCTTTCAGACAGCCCAGCGCTGGGGAAAGACCACTCTGGCTCTTGATGAGCAATTAAGTGATGTTCCAGCGTGGAAATTGATCATGAGTGGAAACAAGCCCTGTAATGTCGTGTGAAATCTATGCAGATTGCTTCCTATTTTGTGGTTATTTTCCCGTTTATACAATTTAAGGCTGTAGATGTGTGCGCACCGTCGATTGGTCAACGTGTAGCCTGACATTTTCTAATTTGCGTATGAGATGAGATATTTATAAGCATTTTAATTAAAAGATAGCATACATTTAAGGGGAGTTGTAATGTATTCCGGCTGTCGTTATCATCTCAGAAGAACTAATTTTAAATAAGACTTAGAAATCATCTCCGTGGAAACATCATTCATTTTTGGCACAATACCAAAGCTAATGCATGTCTTTGAGAGGCGGTGTCTATGAGGACCAGTTCTGTAAGGGGCGTGTCCATAAGGGCCATGCCTGTAAGGGGCGTGTCCATAAGGGACGTGTGTGTGTAAGGGGTGAGTTTGTAAGGGTATGTCTGTGAGTGCTGTGTCAGTAAGGGGCATGTCCATAAGGGGCGTGTCCATAAGGGCCATGCCCGTAAGGGGCGTGTCCATAAGGGGTGTGTCCATAAGGGCCGGGTCTGTAAGGGATGTGTCCAGTCACATGGACCCTAATATGCACATAATTGAGCTGAGTGTGTGACCTGAAGGTAAATTCCTGGGCTGAGGTTCAGCAGTACTGCAACACTCATGGAGACGGACCCCTCCCACCAGGTCGCTCTGTGCCCTCAGCCCGCACTCTAACAGGCCCTAAGCAGACATGCTTATGGAATATTTATGAGAAGGAGCGTCCTGCCTGCTCACTGATCCGCTTATCAGCCTGAGTAGGTGTCTCTGTGTGTCTGTCTGTCCGCTGCTTCACTGCTACTCCTCTTCCCTGCCCCCCGATGCCTTCTCATCTCCCTCCACCCGCCGGTCTGATGAATGGGTTGTCTGACCTACATGTGTTTCCTATTTGTAAGGAACAGACCACGTTCCTCTTCAGGGGCATTTGTGATGATTCTCTGACTGAGCTCCTGTAAATTACACGCAGTCGCTGGGTGAGGCTTCAAGGTGGAAAAGCATCACGCCCTCCCCCACTTCCCACGGTGGGAGGGGGCCCATATTTGTACTGTTCCTCCATCAACTTTTCCCTATCCCCGCGCTCTCTGTCTGCTCATGTAGTAAACTCAACCCTGCAAATGTTTTGTCCAGTAGATCTCCATATTCGACATCATGAGGTCACACATGTTGAGCTGACTTTGCAAAGAAGGAGTAAAACCTCCCTGCTCACACCATCCAGCTCCCCGTTCACACCATCCAGTTCCCCGCTCACCCCATCCAGCTCCCCGTTCACACCATCCAGTTCCCCGCTCACCCCATCCAGTTCCCCACTCACCCCATCCAGCTCCCCGTTCACACCATCCAGTTCCCCGCTCACCCCATCCAGCTGCGTTTTCACACCATCCAGCTCCCCACTCACTCCATCCAGTGCCTTGTTCACACCATCTGGGACGCTGTTTACACCATCTGGCACCCCACTCACACCATCTGGCACTTTTTCCACACCTGGCAGGTAATTCCTCTCCCCATCAAATGTGGCATTCAGAATCCCCAACATCCAATCTATGCAAGAAGCACAGTGAGGGCAGAATGCTTTGCTCTGCCTGTCTTTAGCCAGATATATAAATTTCTGTGTAACTTGAAAGTTCCAAATACAGATAATTTTTTAGGAAAATGTTACCAGGGTCAAGAAACACAACTCCATCTTAAAATCAACATTAGTCCTTCTGTCCTTAGGTTGGAAAATGATTTAAGAGGAACCATCTGTCTGGATGACTGTAGAATAATATGTCACTTATAAGAAAAACCAAGAGGGGGCATTTTTTTCCATCATACCTGCTTTTGATTAACTATTAGCAGGAAGGAGAGCCATGTTTTCTCCGCACATTTAAGGTAGTGGTACTTTGGGGTTTTTATGTTGATTCTCAATGAAAACATCCTGAGTTAAAGGCATTCCCTGAATGGGGGGGGGGGGAGAGATATTTTCTGAAGATAAACTTAATGAATTTTGGGGACAATGTGAATGTGGACACCAGCACCCTGCCCCCCCAGGCTGCTTTCATCCACTAAGCGGCAAGGAATATTTCCCAAATTTGATTATCTCGCTGCTAATCAACTACAGCGCAATGCCTGACATACATGCATACATATATATACACACGGACACACACGCACACACGCATGCATGCATACATACATACAGATATACATGCATACATATATATACACACGGACACACACGCACACACGCGTGCATGCATACATACATACAGATATACATGCATACATATTTGCGACCAGCAGGCAGACTCACGCGGGCCGGATTTTCCTCGCAGGCGTGTTTTCTTATCAGACAGTATCGCTCTCATGGTGACACAGAGATCCCGGCTCGACGCCACATTATGCTCCAGACAAACTGTATGATTCCAGTTTCCTGCCGGCTTTACTTTGTACCCGGGGCCCAGAGTGACGGTGATCCGTAGTGACCCGTAATGAGGTTCACGGCGGGGGACAGAGGGGACCGCCCCCCCTCAGGCCAGCGAAGGAAACAAAAATCATGAATGTAATGCAGGACACTTGGGACACCTCAGATCAAAATGTCTGACCCAAACTGAAAGGGACACACACATGCACACCCATACACACACACAGACACACACACAGACACACACACACACACACGCACACCCATACACACACACACACACACACGCACACCCATACACACACAGGTTTGTAAGACAGACAGACACACACACACACACATATGCACAGACAGATACACAGACATAGACAGACAGACACACACACATAAGAACAGACAGATACACAGACATAGACA
>JAODKF010000042.1:11287847-11303088 GCA_026779585.1 Mormyrus proboscirostris | reverse complement strand
CCCCCCCCCCCCCCCCCCCCCCCCCCCCCCCCCCCCCCCCCCCCCCCCCCCCGTATGCCAGGCTATGGCTGTAGGATAGCAGCTTAATCCAGCACCTATGCCTATAATAGCCTGAACACAGATGGGCTGTAATGATAGACATAAATGTTAGCATGAAGTCTAACCGGACACCTCGGCCCGTGTGGAGGTCCGCGGGCTTACGGACGCCACAGGACAGAACCACACTGCCCCCCACAAATTTGCTTCAAACCAGCCGAACTGCAACTCACCTTCCTCACGAATCACAAATTTTGCAGTTTGCAGGTGTAGATTTTTCTGGCCAGAGCCCTCCCCCATCTTGCCCCGCCCCCGTGACAGCAGTGTGCAAATGTCCGGCTTTAGGCGACCTGATCGCACGGTAATTCCCTGTAATTTTAGAGCACGGTATAATTTCGTTTGACGGTAAAGTAGATGGAATTTATCAGTTAATATCATGACTCAGTGACCATGGACCGGGAGAAAAATGAGTCACGTTGAGATTTGATGAAAATGCATTTGATCGTTCGTTAGAGAATGATCCAGAGTCTTTGAAAGTCGGGTTCCTCCCATGCCATGTACCTCTTGGCACTGATTGCCGGCTCAGATGTCGGCCGTGCTTCGTCTGATTGGATAAAGACCGAGTGGAGAACCTCAGATCAACTGGGAAAATGGAATTTGAAAGAGCGGAAGAGCCACACTGCAACCTGATTTCGGGAAATATTTTCCGTATTGAACTTTCAGAATAGAAACCATCACACCAAGTTCAGGCTTGGGGAAGACTGGCCAGCACACACACACACACACACACACACACACACACACCAAGTAAAAAGACACCATTGTACAGTCTTTGGGTTCCTGCTGCTACCTGGTTGCATCAGGTCTTTTTAGAAAGGTGAAATTCCTAGAAAATTGGACAAAAGAATTTTAATGGGGCTGCTAATGGATGCTGAATAGATGGAGTTTGGGGGAGGGGAGGGGGGTTAGACAGGCGTGCCGGCATGCCGAGGGGCTTCTCTTACAGAACCCGTGCTGCAATGGGTCACTTTTCTGGCAAAACCGTGCTTCCAGAAGGAAATAGGTTGGAAAGTAAGACCTCAGTATGGGGGCCAAACCAGCCCAGCTCATTTTTATTTTCCATGAAAACAACGTCGTCCATCACACGAAGAACTTCCACGGCCCGGCGGAACTACAGGTCCGCTGTACGGCGCAGCAGCAAGGCATTGTGGGAACGCCCCACTTTGCCAACAAGTCAGAAGGCCATTTTACCACCGACACGTCCCGTCAAAGGGATACGGAGGCCTGGAACGATGGCTGGAAGTATATAACGATGATCTCATTCCTCGAGATGGACGTGACGATGCAGGAAATCCTCTGTGTCGCATCATTTTCTTTGGAAGGGAACCAGCAGCGTGATGATGTCAGGGTGAAAGCGCAGCATGCCTGATAATGCTGGGGTGCCCTAGCGCACGCTGCAGCGCAGGTTAGGAGGTGGCGACGGCGCCGTGGGCAGCGGCGGGCCGACAGCTAATTAAAGCATGTTTCAAACGATCTTTCCTGTCTTCATTTAATTAGGCCCTTTTCCGTTGGCAGGCTAATGTGCTAATGCCCCGCCGTTAATCCTAAGAGTGGATCACCTAGTTCACTGTGGAAATGAATGATGCCTCGCAGGAAACGCGGACAGGAAATGCGGACACGTCCGGGCTGCGCCCCCTCGGGGCAGTGTGCAGTATCACGTGCTCAGATGGCACAGATGCCAGCCTACAGGTGTTAAGGATGGGGGTCCAGAGGGTTGCAGCTGACAAAGAGCAGTATTTCTGATACATGTATTTCAAATATGCAATTTAAATGCGAAATTGTATTTTGTAATTTGTATTTGAATTTGACTTTCGTCATAAAAATGAATATGTAATTGGTTTAGAATTTTTGTATTCTGGAAATACAAGACATACTTTCCCCATGATATATGCCTGATGACATCATGTGTGCAGCTCATTTGTACATGCACAAGGAGGAAGTTCTGTTTTTTCAGGCATTTTAATGAATTGGAGTCAACATTTCATCACTTATGTTGACCCAAACAACTTACAAGCTCCACTGACGCTTATTCAGGATTAAAATGTTTAAGGTGTTGCTGAGTGAAGCACTTAAATTGTGTTTGTCATTTGTCATTTTACATTTTGTTGTTTTGAGTTATTTGCAATCGGTGGCGGAAAGAGGAAGCCTTTTAATTCGATTGACTTACCATTATCTGATTATTCATGCGAGTAGTTAGGATATACTTAAGACACTTCAGAATATTTGACCTTTTGCTTGGATTCGCATTTGCATTGTGTCCTGTTCAGTAGTGAAAACATGTCGCTTTATCTATGGCCATTTGAGTCAGTGCTTGTGAAGGAACAGGCTGATAGAGAATGGAAGTATGTGAAATGTATTCCTGAGTTTTTAAAATACAACATGATATAGTTTATTTTAACTTTGCTTGGTGACTGCATTTTGCAGTTCATTTTGGTGCATTAACAAATGAGATTATTATGCGTTTAGTATCAATATACGTCTGGATTTATTTTTCCCCATCTCTGAGCAAGACTCAGACTGGACTGTGTGCTGTGAGGGAGGGGCCGTGCTCTGCCACCCTGATGCCCCACCTGCTTCCGGAGATGCACCCCCATCCAGTGGAAGCCTTGCAACCGCACAGATCTGTGTGTTACTCTCTATCAGCACTGGTACTTCTGAGAAACAAGCCTTGTGTAATTATAGTTAAGTATAACACAGGCTTCCTAATATTTTCTATCTTGGCTTCTCATTCAAACAGAGGTGTCAATCTGCAGAACCTTAAGTGATGGGATATTATGACACCAGGGAGCAGGACTAAATTATCATATTTTTATAATTGAAAAAAGGAATATGAGGTCAAGCGTGTACAGAGGACATCATTTACATTATTAGCAGTGACCTAATTAGCGTCCGAGGTTCTCATTTAAATCAGCTTGTGACAGGGCACCCAAACCGGGCTCAAACCAGACTGGCTTCACGCTCAGCTTGGGCAACATGCTATTGGTATATTGTTCTATTTTGGGTAATACTGCAATATTTTGAAATCTTGGCATCAAAATTAGCTGGGAAGAGAGGGTGTCCCACGATATTTATTAAATATTTAATGTGGGCGACCTCCCGGGTGAATTTCGTCCCTGCGCTTGGCGATGCTACCAACAGCTTAATCACATCCCTCCCCTGTGTGGCCACATCTGAATCTCCCGCCCCCCCGTCCCCCACACCCCTTGTTTAATGCTCTGTCACCTTTTCCTGTCCTCATCTCTGTTAATATTAGTTAAGACAGAACATAAGCAGCCTGTATGTCCTCATTTCAGGCAGCCATCCTGACATCATTAATGCACTTCTGCTAAATGTGTCTGTTCCGTTAAATCCCCATCCATGTGAGGGCAGCACTGACATGAGCCCCGTGGAGACAAACATGCTGAATCACCCAATCACACAACTGGGCTCCGTGACTTACTTATAGCGGGAAATCATTACATCATTGTCACTCACATTATTGACATCAACATTAAAAGTAGAATTTCATTAAATCTAAAAACTTTAAATAACTAATTATCTTTATTGACTGATTCCACTCTCTGTAAAGGATGTACTCAATACCCCTTAGGCTGTGACAAACAGCCACTGTGGCTAATTAATGAGATTCTTTCCTTTTTTTCTCTCTTTCGATCTACCTTTCCGTACATTCCCTAGCTCCCTCCATCTTCTGCCTTCTCTTCTTGTCTCTCCTTCTCTCTCTCCCTCTCACCACGTTCTCGGTCTCTCTCTCTCTCCGAATTAAACGTCCAAGGCTACAGACGTCAAAGAGGTGTAATAGAGCTTCGAGAATTAGCATTCAACTGGATTGCTCTGGAATCTCGATCTCCCCCCAGCCAATCATGAGCCTGCAGGACCCCCCAGCTCATTTGCATATCTGTTTACTGAACGAAAATGATTTTTTTTGAGGGAGCAGTTAATCCTTGCTGTTTGCAAGAAATCTCGTTTAAGTCTCACAGAGGCCTGCCTTGGGGATATGGAGAAACATTCTATACTCACCCAGTAAAGAAGAAAAAAGACCTTTCTGGAAGCGGCTGATGTTTTCTGCCACTTTAAGAATAAAGCTTAAAGGATTTGCCTTTGTGACTCCAGCACAGCGATAAACACGGCGACGTCTGTTTAAGTGTCTCTCACGGGAGGTCATTAGTGCCAGAAGGGGGTGATGTTTCATTGATTACCATCTATTACCCCCAAACTTCTCAGCTTTCGGTTTAATTCTTGTCCTTGGCGCTGGTGCTCAGTGGGAAACGTGTCGCACTTTCACACCTGGACTGAAAAGTGTCCCTGTCACAAGGCGTGATGACCTCAGCATCGATTTTACATTTGAGCAGAGTGGGGAGGTTCACCTGAGTCACCTGACACTCTGAAGCTGCTTTATACATATGCGTCCTTAATAGTGCAGTTTACTGCCAGCTCAGGGTGCCCACAGCTTAGCTTAAGTGAGGGAGGCCTTGTTAACGCGGCGACAGCCTGGTGTCTTTTTTGAGGTGACCTCTAAGAGGCCATCTCTTCTAGAACTCTCTAGAAGCCCCGTCGGGACTCTGACCACATGGTGAGAGCATCTGACATTTTGGAAGAGAACAACAGGGGGGAGGGGGGGGGGAACAAAAACAACTTAAAACCAGCTGGTGCTAGAATATATCCTGGGCAGAGATCAGATGCCCCAGGCCACCTCACATGGTCTCACCCAGGTCCTCCTCCCAAGTGGCTGAAATGCAGCTGCTTCTGACATGCTGCAGTCCAGCTGTAACTGCGCAGGCTTTTGCTCGGGGCACTGATACATGCAGGTTCCAGTCCAGCAGTAACTGCGCAGGTTTCTGATCAGGTCACTGACATGTACGAGTTCCAGTCCGGCAGTAACTGCGCAGGTTTCTGATCAGGTCACTGACATGTACGAGTTCCAGTCCGGCAGTAACTGCGCAGATTTCTGATCAGGTCACTGACATGTACGAGTTCCAGTCCGGCAGTAACTGCGCAGATTTCTGATCAGGGCACTGACACATGTGGGTCCTATTACTGCAGCAGCTGCGCAGGTTTCTGCTCAGGGCACTGACACGTGCGGGGCCTATTACTGCAGTAGCTGCGCAGGTTTCTGATCAGGGCACTGACACGTGCGGGTCCCATTACTGCAGCAGCTGCGCAGGTTTCTGCTCAGGGCACTGACATGTGCGGGTCCTATTACTGCAGTAGCTGCGCAGGTTTCTGCTCAGGGCACTGACATGTGCGGGTCCTATTACTGCAGTAGCTGCGCAGGTTTCTGCTCAGGGCACTGACACGTGCGGGTCCCATTACTGCAGCAGCTGCGCAGGTTTCTGCTCAGGGCACTGACACTTTCCAGTCAGATCCAGGCACATACAGAACAGACCTACGAGATGGGACGCCTGTATCCATGGAAAATTGTCACCATGAGAATTCCTGCGACTGACCACTTTCCCCGCTCTCTTGAGGGCCCCCTTTCTTGGGCATGAGGTTGGGGGAGTGTGACACCATGTGGTCCTGCGTCCAAGGCTCCTTGGCAAGCTGGGAATGAGGGGTTGTTCGCTTACAGCCCATTCGCTACCCCAAGAGGAACCATAGCTGGCGAGGGGCAGGAATCGGGCCTGAAATTAATGACAGAGGGTGATCTGAGCCTGGGAAGGACCCCCGAGTCAGGAGACAAAGAGCTTTTCGGGGCAGTCAGCAATTAATGTCCGCCGACTCAAGTGAGGAGACACGTAGACGTGAGCGGAGTGCTTCTGTGAGGCGGGGGACAATGCCAATGCGCAGGCGGACGCCATCTGGAGTCTCCGAGGACAAAAACGGAGAAAAACGGGATGTCTCTTCTGGAAACTCCACCTCAGGACCCACGCCTTCGGAGGTGAATGGGAACTCACCCAAGAGCAATCAATCAAAAACGACGTGACACAAATGGGCGAAAACAACGGCGGGCGAAGCTGACCGTGCCCCAGCCCGCCCACCGCGGGCTCCCCCCTGGGGGCCTTTACTGCTCCAGCTTCTTTCCCATTGGTCAGGCCTCTCTGCGCGGCTGCCCCGCCCGCCTTGGGAATTGTGGTCGCACGACCCGTTGTGAAAAAGTCGAAAGCCGCCATTCATGCCTTTGCGACCGATGTGAGACTCGGCCGTCCCAGAACGCCCCATGCTCTCATGGGGCTTATTATTCAGCACGAGATGCTTGCAGCAGGGCAACCATACGGTCACAAAGACGCTATATCGCCGCCCTGGAGACCAGGAGAAAGACGCGTCACCTGCTCCTCAGTTTAATAGTTTAATGTCATTTCCTGAAGCTGCTTTTTCACCGATGCTAGTTGCGATTAAAGAACAATGGTGCCATATGAAAGGTACAGAGCTCACAGCGGCTGCTGCACACACACCCAAATCGATGGGAAATGTGCGTACAATCAAACCCAAACTGGCCCAGGTTCAGGGTTTCTGTGCATACCGGGCATTTTCCAGATGGGCCAATGAATTTGTGGGCTGGCAAGATTTATTGTGGTTTAATCCCCCCCCCTACATGGCTAAATTCCATAGTCCAGGGCCGATTCACAATCCCAGTTCAGCACAGGTGACTGGATACTGCTGGAAGATGTTTGCTTCACTGAACGATTACTCTGAAGTAGTCCTATCATTACCAAAGCAACGCATAAATAACGTCTAAAAAAGACAAGTGGAGGATTTTCTGCCAGTTCGGTTAATACCTAATGAATACACCATTCAGGTAAATTTAGTGACGGTACACGAGCATGTGCTGAGGTGAATCAAGAAAGCATCTTAACAGCCGGGAATTAGCACATTTCGACGGGCGGGGTTCGTACTGGAAAGTCTTTGAATGACCGGGGCGGCACCGTAACCCGAATTACCAGGCAGCCGCTGCGGGTATCGGTATATCAGACGCAGCTGAAATGTGAGCCGAAGCTGCATCTGTATCTCATCAAAAGCTGATTTTCGGCTTTGCTGCGCTGCTCTGCTGTCCTTGCACAGGAAAACCGAGTGATGTGCACCTCCTAATGAATTTGCTAGGTACATCACTCTATATTTAACTATCTTTACCGTGTTTACAGTGTACTGACCCCCCCCCCCCCTAATTCGGGCATGTATAATAATTATTAATTGCTGCCCCAAAACGTGCAATTACTGCGTAGTGAGAGAAATATGATCAACACTTTAAAAGTGACAACCAATTAATCTCAATTTAACCAAAATAACCTTAATAGAATGTTCTTAAAAACTTCTAAAAGTGTCCCATAAACTGTAACCAGCGAGTAGCGCAGGAATGTGGAGAGATTGCTCTGAAATCACTTTGGGACCGTTTGAAGTATCTTCCAGGAAATATTTCGTACGGTATTTTACACTGCTAGTTACACGTCCATTTAATTATGACCCAAATGAGCAATGATTTTCATTTTAATTATTATAAATACGTAATTAAATATCATTGACCGAAAGTTTTTAGAAAGTGTTTCACGTACAATATGAGCATTACCCATAGAAATAACTCTCCCATTCCTATCTTTGTCTTCTTCCCACGTCCAAGCCCTCCCCGCAGTGATTCTGGCAGATACTATGCTTAACTTCTTACACCTCCACTAAAAAAATAAGGTAAAACATAAAAAAACGCATTCCGCTTTGCCAACAACGCGCAATCTCTTGGCTGGCGAGATAAAAGCGGTTGGAAGGACTGTATAGGGTGAAAGTGTGAAAAAGTCAACAGTTCTTCTTTTTTAAACCTAACTTTTATTTTGAGGCTGATGAGCGGGTCTCTATGCAGACATTCCCCGAAGGGATCCGTATAGCTGCTTCCTAAGGGCTCCTCATCATGAACTCCCGGCACAATACGATCCACCCTCCCGGATCGCAGAAGCCGCCACCTAAACAGAAGAACAAAAAAGTCTTTTGGGAAAGAGCGAGAGCTGTGTAGGTGTGCGTTAAGGGAGAAAAAGAAATGTTCTGGCAGGAAGACAAAAGAAAAAGACGCAGCTGTGATTCTCCAGACTGAAGACGTCTCTTTTAATTACAGTTCTTCGTCAAAAAAACCCCCTCAATTTTCGCTTGATAGGCCTACACACAAATGCAAAACGCAGGAAATGTTAATTTCGCGCAAAAGCACGTTCGGCATGGTTGTTATTGTTTGTATGAGATACCTACATCATGGGTTTCCTTTTAAATACTAATGATGTTAAATCACGGCACAAATAGTACTGACATTATTTTCCGATGATATACGTGTGTTATTATATTCCAGCTATTTTTAAGCAAGCAGCGCACGTTTCCAGTGTTAACTCGAAGAATTGGCTCCACATTCATGAATATAACTATACAATGCTAGTGGGGCACGCCCGCTGTTTAGTAAAACGGTGAGATTGCGCCAGGTAAAGGAAGTTTCACGTGTACGTGGCTAGAAATTCATTACAAATGTTAATCATTCACGACCGTGTCCGCTGTTACAATAGAGGACAAGGCTGTACTTAATGGTGCCGCTAGGTGGCGGTGGCGTTACTGCGTAGAAGGCTACCCGTCGGCCTGTACTGGACTTAAAATGCGACCTATTTAGCAAATATATACATAAGTAAAGACCAGAGATAAAAATCCAGGAATCAAACCAAACAAAAGCATTTAGTTTTCAAATAATTGTCAATATTTGGCCTATATTATTGTTGGAAAAAAGAAAAATACGAATGGAACAATATAACAAAATCCACCAGATCCACCACCGAAACCTTAATAATAATAATAAGAATAACAATAAAAAGAATGCATTCATTTTATGCTGACCTATTATACAGTGGTCTATTGCAAGATAGAGAAAAATACGGCTAAAAATGAATAACTTCCATTAAATTAGAAAACCAGTGCGCGTCCTGAGATACAACAATTCTGCCATATTCATTATGCTGGCAATTAAATAGAGAAAATGAGTTCCCCTGTTGTGGCACCTTAGATTCACACGTTTATTCTGGGTAAATATGGTAAACAGAAAGCACGTGTCGTCGTTAAAGCCGCAGCTCCCGCTGTTCAGGTGGTGCGAAGCTGCAAGCCTGCAATCAGCTCCCGAATCGCTCTTATCACGGCCGATCCGGATCGGCGAGCGGGGCGGTTAATGATTATTTGACTTGTTTCTCGTGCCCCTGTCCCTGCGTGGATTGACAGGCGCGTCAGAGGCTGGGGAAACGCCCCCCGCTCATGTGTCCGGAGCACCGCGCCTCGCTGCAGTCTCATACACTTATTCCGCAGGGAGAGGGCTGCTCGGACCCGCACAGGACCAAAGGACAGAAAACGGCCAGTGGCACAAATGGCTAGACTGGTGTACACGGCCGCCTCGGTGCTCTTTGGGATTTCCACCCTGTGTTTTACGGCACGGATTTACCCACCAAACGAAGGTAAGAAACCGGACAAAGGCAGGAGCCTCTCGGAGTTTTTGGTGAGTTGCTTTGGGAGGACGACGCATCTTACTCCCCCCCCCCCCACCGCTGGAGGCTTCGCTGCCCCCGCCGGCTTTCGCAGCATCTAGCTGCCCTTGCTTGGACGTGATCTGTCGGAACTCGATAACCCGCGTTTCTGCGTGATCTGCGGCGACACGCTTCCCCACACGCAACCCCTGTTCCGGACGCCGTCCTCTTCGGGGCCCCGCAGCGCTCTTGAGACGGGGCTCAGCGCCGCAGCAACACGGAGACTTTGGCCACCTCACTTTCTTTGAGATAAAATCAGCTTCCTTTCGTGAAGTTATATTCATTACCTAGAAGCAGCCAGCTGATATCGTAGCCAAGTCGAACACATCAATCCCTTCGAAAAACCCGGAGCGCACATTTTGTATCTGATTTTTTTTTTTTGGGGTTATTTTTTTAAATGTTTTTTTTTTTCGGGGGTCACATTTAATCGTGAAACCTAAGTACACTGTACCTAATTTTTGTTAGTTTCATTGATAGCGGAAATATACGCTTCATTTTAACGTCACCTAGACATTTATATTCCATGAATTTTAATTGTTTTCTATTCGCATAAACGACGAATTGCTGAACTGCGACTCGAGAATATTTTTTGCTTACAAAATATACACACAACCCGTTTACTGTTGCGTGGCTTATTTAGATATTACAATGTTCCTTTTTTGCTCGTTCGCAGAATACTAAATGTAGTATACTTAATTGTACATGATTTTAAAATGTTTTTTAAGTAATTCAACAAAGTAGTTCATTTAAATGTTATTCTGTTGAAACTGATAACATAAATCAGTGTCGACGTTTAAAATGTTTCAAATTTCAGACAGACAATTTATTTATAATTAGGATCGAATGCGATCACCAGTGACAGATTTGATTTGCAGGAAAATAAAGTGACATCCAGAAAGCAGCCTGCGTCGTACGCAGCGCCTGGCGAGAACCGGAGGATTTTGTCCCAGCGCTTGAGTAACATATCTGGACACGGGGGTCCCGTTTAATCTCCCCTGTCCTTATTTCTCAATTTTCTAATTTACCTCATAAAAAAAGTCCACAATTAATGCGCGTCTGCACAATTATCGAGATGCTGAGTTCGGCGTTTATTTGATTTCATGTTTTTTTTTTCTTTCATGGTCACTCCCGTTTTATAGAAGTAATTCCATTTGACCAACGTTTTGAAGTTATTCTTTGTTGTAGCGGTAATTAATTATAGGTTATATATAATATAAATGCATAATAAAAATGAAATAAAACTATAAGAGGTTCTTGAAGTTTTAGGAAATAGGCCTATATTTCTTGATATAACGAAAATGGGCGTTGGGTGTGTTTTTAATGGAAACAGTACATGAGACATATAACGATGCTTCAAATGATGTGATTTTACAGCACAATTAATGAACAATCACAGGGTTACTGGGGTATCCTATTTTAATGGCCACTTCCAATGAGCCGAGCTCCCACCGATGGCGTTTACTAACGGCACTGCGTGTATTTTTCTTGTTTTCCCTCATTTCAGTGACGTTACTGGACTCCAGATCAGTACAGGGGGAGCTAGGATGGGTTGCAAGTCCAACAGAAGGAGGGGTGAGTACAAGCCATGGGCTGTGGGCCTAAAAAGGGACCTCAAAAGACGCTGGAGGGGAGAGATTAAACTGCTCTCCCTCGGTAATTGTTCAATGCGAGGCAGATACTGTAATGGGCGTCGGATTTCCCGAATAAAGGGCGAACTGAATCTGCCTTTTGTTGAGAAACTTTATATGGCTTTCGCATGGAAAGGTGCTTTAGTGTGGGGTTTGGCAGCGTGGAAAATCCCAGCGGTAAATGTGTAGGAATGAGAGGCAGGTCCGGTTTATTGCCCCCGGTGTAAGTTAGCTATAAGGAAGCGACCTCGGAGAAAGACGCCGCGGGCCGCAGCTTTGACCGCCCGTCGTGTAACTGCGGCCCCGGGGGCGGACAGGAGCTTTGCAGGTCGGAAGGACATACGGAATTATTTATGACCTAAATATATTTACGCCTTCATTCTGGTGTTCCATATATTTAAAGTTGTTGCAAGATTCGAATGTTCATATATAAAATCATATAATATGAAAAGTGCGTGTACCGGTTTTTCGCAGCCTGGTAAGATTTACGCACGGCGTCTGTCCGCACTTACCGACAGAAAGCGCTAAAACGCTCGCTTCATAGACTACAAAAAGCAGGCAAGCTGTTTAGTAAAAGAATAATTTTAAAATAATCACTTAAAAGACGCAGTATAATATAGACGCTCAAAACAAAAAAAAAAGAGGTAAAAATGGTCCCGCTCTAAATTTGACATTAGTTTTCAAAGCGCATTGTGAATTTTTTAAGGGCGCTTGCTAATTTAGAATAAACGGAAAACGCCCAACAAAGGGGAGATATTTTACAGTGCTGGTCATTAGAGAAAAGAGAAAAAAAAGAATCTTCTGAAGGCATACGGACAGGAGGCCGCTTAAGTTCAGATTTACAATATGTAGAATATGTAGAAAGCAGAGGGTAATTTAGGGATCCATCCGCCCCCTTCTGTTTGTCACCCGTTCGTCCCAAACTCATTCTCCTGTGCAGTGGGAGGAGGTCAGCATCATGGACGAGAAGAACACGCCCATCCGCACCTATCAGGTGTGCAACGTGATGGAGCCCAACCAGAATAATTGGCTGAGGACGGACTGGATCGCTCGCGGTGGAGCCCAGCGGGTCTACATCGAGATCAAGTTCACGCTGAGGGACTGCAATAGCCTGCCGGGGGTGACGGGCACCTGCAAGGAGACCTTCAACCTCTACTACTACGAGTCCAATAACGACAAGGAGCGCTACATCCGTGAGAACCAGTTCGGCAAGATCGACACGGTGGCGGCGGACGAGAGCTTCACGCAGGTGGACATCGGCGACCGCATCATGAAGCTGAACACGGAGGTGCGCGACGTGGGGGCGCTGTCCCGCAAAGGCTTCTACCTGGCTTTCCAGGACGTGGGCGCCTGTATCGCCTTGGTTTCCGTGCGCGTCTTTTACAAGAAGTGCCCTCTGACTGTGCGCAACCTGGCGCAGTTCCCCGACACCATCACGGGGGCCGACACCTCCTCTCTGGTGGAGGTGCGTGGCTCCTGTGTCAACAACTCGGAGGAAAAGGACGTGCCCAAGATGTACTGTGGGGCGGACGGAGAGTGGCTGGTGCCCATTGGGAACTGCCTGTGTTACCCTGGGTTCGAGGAGCGCAGCGGAGAGTGTCAGGGTAAGGGAGTGCTGTTTCACGGTTTGTTATTTTGGTCGGCGGCCGGCTGTCCCTGTGTCTCTTCCTTTCTCTTTCTCTCCCTCCATCTCTCTCTCCCTCCCTCACTCCAGTGTTACACGCGTATCACTCTTTCTAATGTGGCGGCGATGAGTGTAATTAGCCACCTCTCTGGGACGAGCAGAATGGTTCCTCTGAGTGCCTGGGGGCAGTTCATGGTGCCCTGGTGGTAACGGCTGTTTAATCCTCACGGTGGCAGCCAGGCTCGTTTGATGAAGGAGGAATGGGGTGTCTGGGGGGGGGGGGCTTTTACTAGCCACCATGCTAAGCTATTGAATGGCCAAAGGTGCCCCCAGCCCCCACGCTTTCATCCCGTAAGTGAACTATTCACCATTTCAGTGGTGCAGGCTGCAGCTCTTCCTCCTCTCTTTCTCTCTCTCTCCTTCTTTCTTTTTCTCTCTTTCTCATGTTCTTTGTGCGCCATGGGACATTCCTGGGCCGCAGATTAACCCCACTGCTGCGCCCCGCCGCTCGCCACGACGTGTGCTGGACGTTTCTATTTTGCGCGATTGTCATACGGAAAGTGGCTCGTCGACGTGGCTGAATGGATTAATGAAAAGCTCTGGGAGGGCCTGGGGGCGAATGGCGGGGGCTAACAAGGGCTCTCAGTCCCGCGTCGTTCCTGTCAGGTTGTCTGAACGTGGCGTGACGTGCTGGTGCGTCTGTTAGCTCGACGGGCTCTAATTAGCTTGGCGGTAGAAGCGGCCATCCTCCTGAGAGGAGGTGTGTCACTTACCGGGGTGCCTGTGCACGAGGGAGCCAGCACAGTAAGGAGCACACTGGGGGAGTGTAGGGGAGCATGCAGTGAGGAGCATGCAGTGAGGAGCACTCCTGATGGCCTTTGATGTTTTGGGTCGGTGGGAGGAGGTGGCAGGACTTCCAGGCCTTAGTTTGAGGTTTTATGGAGGCTGGGAACGGTGGGTGGGGGGGTGCAGTCCATCATGCTCGGCCCCGTTATTTACGGGGGGGCTCTTCTTCGTTGCTCATTGTGTCAGACGCTGACGGTAATCGAGTGTGCCGACTTTTTGCGGGCCTGAGATATGGGGTGGTCGTAGACGCAAGGGGGCTGGGTTTCCCGGGAGTTTGCAGAATGGGGGCTGCTATCGCTGATGGGATTGAGAGGGCAGTAATTAAACATGACGGAGCACGCGGACGCGAGAGATGAACGGCGATGTTCGTTTCTGTCATCTCTGGTGGTGCCGGCCGTGTTGCCGCTCCGCTCCCACTGACGGGGCTTCCTGTCGCTGTCACCCGCACCTGCGGGGGGGCAGCCGGCTGTTTTCCGTGTCGGAGCTGACGGCCGTCCGTCGCCCGTTTGATGTTTTTTCTCCTCGCAGGAGAGGCTCGAGGTCTCTCTGCTGCTTCAGCTCGAGTGGGTGTGGAATGGGGGTCTGCCCAGTGGGGCGGCACTCCGGAAGGGGGAAGGGGGTGCGGGCGGGTATCCAGCGGGCCTGAATAGGCGGCCCCCTCCCCTATTGTCCGGGCCTGCAGGGGAAGAGGGCACGGCAATGGGAAGGACAGCAGAGGAGGTCAGAGGTGTGCCCCTTGCTCATCCATCTTCCCCTGTCAGACAGGGTCAGGGCTAAGATTGATTAAGACCTCAAAACTTTGACAGCTGGGGTCCGAGGGGCGGGATGGGCTCAGACAGCAAGGCCAGGGGCCTCCGGGGTTTGGGGGGGTGGCTTCCACGAGAAGCCGTTCCTTTACTTATTGTTTTTGTAGGGCTATTGCTTCTCTGGTCATCTGCTCATAGCTTGAGGAGGAGGTGACAGCCAATTGTCGCTCACTCCGCTCCCAGTCGGCCCCCACTTGGTGTCAGGCTCCTTGGTCGTCATTGGGCCTCGTTCCCATTCTCAGTTCATGGCCAAGACCACTGAGCGCCCCGATCCCAACACCGAATGAGGCGCATGCATGCTTAAAGTCAGTGTTTGCGTTAGCTTCATGCTAACGTCACTCTGTAGAAGTATCATCCCCCCCCCCCGGCCCTCTATGCCACTTCCTTGTTTTATGACCTGGGAATTTCGCATGAGGGAGGGGGGCTGGCCTGGGTTCTATTGCCGGAAAGGTATATGCGCGCTGTTTACGTCTGGAAAGCACTCACTAGACAAGCCCCGAAACAAATGTAGTGGCGATTTAATTAAGATACAAGGTGTTCGGCGGCCATGTGTCCTCCGGGGGGGGGGGGCGGCTTGCATTTCTGCATTTCCTGCCTCACGCCGTCCCTCACACTAAAGAGCGGGCCAAGATGAGTCGACGGGCATGTTTCCCGGCTACGGCGGCAGCATTCTTCGTTTGCTGAGTTCCACCACCCCCCCGCCTGTGAGAGGGAGACATCAGCTGTTGTGGGAGAGCGCCAGGCTTTGGGGGGGGGGGGGGCTTTGGATGTGAGCAGAGA
>JAODKF010000042.1:11224074-11256027 GCA_026779585.1 Mormyrus proboscirostris | reverse complement strand
ATAAAGCAGTTCTTATTCTCAGAAAGCTCACCGGGGGGGTGGGGGGGGGAGAAGGAGTTGTCTTTGGCTCAGGGCCAATTTCAAGCAAGTGGGGGCCTCACCGCTAATTTAACATTGCCTTGAGCAATCACGGCAACAAAGGAACAGGTTCGACGGGCAAAATCGATGAGACGGCCCTGAAAGCGCTCGCCCTCCTTCCGCGGCTGCCTGAACGCTCGCCGACATTCTCAGGCCATCACATCCACCACAGTGAAATCATCTAGTGGCTGTAGTGAAAACAAACCCCATTCCATACCTAGGAATTCAAGCGGATATTGGTGGGATTATTGATCATGCAGTGTCCCCCTTCTTACCTTCTTATACAATACTCATGTGATTTACTTTCTTTTTATTAAATGGTTGTGTGGTCAAGTAATCATCACATGGACTAAAGAAGGAGGATGCCGTCAAAATGGCGCGTTGTCTGCTCATGATAGCCTGGCTCCGGGTTCACTTTTCCAGAGATAAAACTGTCAGTGAGACAGAAAATCCCTCTTTGAACTGATGTGTCGCTAACTCTCCAGTTTTACGCAGCTCCCTATGTAGGAGGGTGAATCGACTTCCAGGGCTCAAGGGTGTTCGAATTCTATATTTCATAACCAAGAAAAAAGAAAAAAACTTTTGTTTCGGCGCGCTGTGTTCCTCTCTTTGCTTGCTGGTTTGAGAGGTTATTATGTAGGGGCCATAGGCAAAGGCGTAGTGGAGACCAGCACCTACCCCTGCAGGAAGGGGACCTAGCCTGAACCACTTAGTTAAACACAAGCAGAGCCTGGCTGGGAATGGGGCCAAAAGAATGACTTTGTTTGACCCCAGCTGTCAATCAATCCCGCAGGCTCACGCCAGACTAAACACTGACACTATTCTGGAGGGCTGTGGCGGGTGCAGCTGCTGGCTCCGAGGGCGGCGACCGGGGACGAGGGTGAGGAGAGGCCCCCGCAGGGGGTGGGAAAAGAGGACAGGGGACATCAGAAGACAGGGTAGCAGATTGCAGGACCATTGGTGAAAGTTTGGTGGCCGTTGTGTATAAAATGTTACATTAAAGAGAGGGTCAACATAAGCCGTTTCTTCATCATCATCATCATCATCATCATCACCATCATCTTCCTCACATAACCTTGAAAAACCAACATTCTGAAACCCAATAGCTGGTACTGATCCTGTTCTTGTCTAAACCCGGACATTTTCTTGGTCTGAACAGACCATTACAAGAAACAAAAAATCCATACTCAGGCCCCAACTAATTCCAAATCCATACTCCTGTTGACTGAACTCTTAATTCAGGATAATATTCGGATGACTGGCAGTTCACAAAAGTTCTGCCACTCCATGCTTGGTTGCATAGACATGTTGGGTACAAAGAGTAGCCACATTCATAAGTTTCAAACTAAACATGACTGACAAACATTTAGAAGAATTCAAAATAAAAATCAGTGCTTGCTAGTTATGCTAACTGAACATTAACATTACAGTGCCCAAGTCAGCTACACTGCAGTCTCCGCTTGCAGGAAAGCTCATGAATCCATCCCCAAAACCTATGAAAAGCAGTATTAAGTGTGACCCACTGCACTACTATACTGAACCACTTTTTCCTAAAGGAACAAAACCACTGCATGTGCCTTTTAAAGGGGCCCTATTATGCTCAAGAAAAGATTTACATGCTTCAAAAGTTTCAAAAACATTATTTTTCTCATACTGTACATCTCCAATCACTCTATGGGCGTTACAGCTTTAAGCCCCACCCCTTATGCTCTTATTGGTCAGCTGGCCCTACACATTCTGCCCAATCTTGCAGTCTGCAGAAAGATCCTTGCAGGTAGACGGCCAATAAGGATTGTATTATAAGGTGACCTCACCATGTCACAGAAGTAAGGGATGGAATTCCAGCGATATACATCAGATAGATTAGAGAGAAGTGGTTTCTGTGGTGAGAGTTACTCAATTCGGCATGTTCTTTGGCTCTTAAGACCGTTTATGTGCACATAAAGCCATAGAACACAATAAACACAGTAAAGGAAAGGAAAAAAATGGAAAAACATAATAAGGCCCCTTTAAAACATTTGAATAGTCGAGTTCCCCATGACCTTGTTTACAGCATGCTTCATGCAGTCCCAGACGATTCCCAATGGTAACATCCAACGCCCTCACTACATTTTACTGACAATAATACCGGCAACAGAAAAAAAAGAAAAGAACACAACATTTCAGACCAACAGGTTTCGAATTTCTGAGGATCAGGTCAGGCGAGGCTTCAATCCAAACCATTATCTACGTGTGTTGGTAACATCAGTCAATGGTCCTAGTGTCCAGCTATGGAGTGAGCTAGCCTACCATATGAAATACTACACCCACAAGCAAGCTGAAAACGACCCAAACCATCCCCCCTCCCCAAATGATTATTCCAAGCTTTTTTCACCCTGCATACAAATCACGCGCAATTACAGTTTTCCTTTGTGATTACAGCAACACATGTTGATGCTTATATCCAAATGGCAGGCAAGCCCCCCACCCCCCAGCTGTGTGCCCTGATAATGCGGTCCGACCAACAGTGCAAAACCCAATGCCAGGCGTTCTCCGCAAGGCACTGCAATAAAGGTCAATGCAATTACATTTACATGTTTCTGCTTATAGGATCAACTTAACATTTTGGTCACTTATACAGCTCCATATTTTAGCGGAACGACCCAGAACAAGCACCACGGCCAGGCGTACATGTAGATGGGCGCCTCCTTCAGATTAACGCCACACAGTGCATCACCACCACACAATCGCCTGGAATAAATGACTGCAATAAACTACAAATTCCAAAATGCAACAAATATAACTTGCGCATGATAACATTAAGACTCCGCGGAGATCGATAATTGTTGCATTGCATAATGCTTGGGACAGCATTCTCTTAATTGAGTTGAGCTTTTTTAAATGAATTCAAATGACATTTCAGTTTAATTACTGTTTCTCAGATACGTCGGTAGACCAGCCAGAAATGAACTGGCATCCTTGGGAAGAAAAAAAAGAAAAAAAAAAGAAAAAAAAAAAAGACATTTTCAGAACCTTTATAAATGTGAAGTCAGTCTGAATTAGACCAAGATGAAAACCAAATCTTAGGATCTGCAAATCAGATCAGGCTTTTCTTGCTACAAGAAGCCGATTGCTGATAGTATACAAGTCAGATTAATCAACTTAACAGTGAAGCAGTATAAAGCACAAAGCAATATATTTTACTTTCAAAGTTCCCATGTTTAAATTGGCACAAGTTGGCGATACATGAGCTGATTTAACCTCATTGCAGATGCACTTCAGTGCATTTAAATTTGCATATGAGAAGATTAGTATAATGTAAAAAATAATATCTACAAAAATTCTATTTCAGGCGTGTCCTTCCCGGCTAACCCTGGTACCAAAGCCCTTATTTAAGATGAAGGGTCCTTAAATAAACTTTAAGGTAGGGAAGAATGCTGTTTATCATCTCCCCAGAACACTGATGACTCCTTAAATTCTGCGGTATGGCTCTTATTTTCTAAGTCAAGTCAAGTAATTAACGTCATCTATCATGGCTTGTGTTTCTGCTGACGGGGCAAGTAAGCGTTTCCATTATAATGCAATCGCTCTGCACGTTTACTGCCTAGTCCCTTCGTTTAGTGCTTCAAATCGCCCATACAACCAGGGCAGCAGGAAATGAATAACAAACGCACAGCACATCATGAAATTATCTGAGTTAGTCAAAAATAAAGCCTTACAGAAAAAAAGGACATTTGCCCTAATCTTTCAGTCTTAGGAGACATGAATAATCATATGCAGCTAGCAAACAGTAGCTGTCATGTTTAAAAATTCTAAAATTACTCACTCCTCTCCTCTAAAGATGTCCTTCAGACATCAAAAGCCGGTGCCTCAGTATTTCAAACACGAGACACTCCCCCACTCCTTCCAATCCCTCCACCCACGTCTTGCCGTGGATAAGCCAGCACCTGCTTTTCCAAACACCTCCCCTGGTACCTTCTCCCGCACTACTGGGAATATCACATGTCACTATCCACCCCCCCCCCCACAATTCCTGCCGTGTGTGATCTGGAAGCTCTCCTGTATGCTGTTCCACATATCCACACTCTTCCTGCCACATCATGTAAGCGGCGTCGTACACGGTGTCATTTCACATGACGACAAGTCACGCGGATAATTCACGATGCCAATTTTCACTCCTTGAGAGCGGTTCAACTAAACTGTGACAAAGTGATTGTAATTTACAATACTTTTCCTATGAAACATAATAGCTCATTACGATGGAAGCATGCATATTTATTTGAGATTTAAATACAGATACAAATCTGTGACAAAACTCCCCAGTCAATCTATGATGCATCAAAAACCAACCAAAGGGACCAAGTTTGCTAACATTTAACTGGGAACAAAGAAAGGTCTGCCATTTGCATTTTAAATTAATCAACCCTTTTCAAAAAGGGTTACCTATCCAGCTGCATATTTACAAATGTACTCAAAACATTTTGAGAAGTAAGAAAATGTATCTCCCGGGAAAAGTAATTTTGCATTGCAAAAATGTTATTTTGAGAGTGACCTCTACACAATGTTAAATAACACTCGAGATGACACCTACACAGTTTTTATTTTTAAATCACTTATCAAAAGTACTTCACTTTGACACAAACTGCAGGTCCCCCAGATGTGCAGAAATAGAGATTTAAAACCAGTTATTGAACCACGTCCTCCATCTCATTTTTGTTTGGTCATCAGGCCAAAACAAGTAAAATTAAATACATCAAAGGATGAGGATTGTAAATTATAAAGTGAGATGAAGAAAATAAGACACATGTTTCTATAAAACCACAAACAAAGACTTCAGGGAGAGGCTAAATAAATATTTTAATATTTTATTTGTATAAATGCTTTAACTTGTCTATTGGTAATCTGATCTGCATGTATCTCATTCCAGAATAGCCAAGTACCCAGAGCACAAGCACTCAATAAAAGTGTTTTAGAATATTCCTTACATACAGAAAACATAATATACAATTACACATCACTGTAAGCCATCAAAGTAAGCCCTATGTACCATTTTCACCTGTCGTTATTTTAATAGATAAGTGTTTGTAGTGCATCATGCACCAACCAAAATAATTCCAAAATGTGGCATCCAAATGCAAGCAATTTTCACCAAAAATAAAACTTACAGATGAAATAACATTTTGCGGGTCACATTTTCTTGGATAAACCTTCGCGCGTAAGATTCATGGGGTGACATTCAAATAAGTACCACACTGGAAAGACCAGTCTGCTTGTTTTCACAATTTTAAGAGCATATTAAATATAATGACTGAACTTGCTTTATGACTAAGACTGTGCTTAAACTGCTTAAAGAATGTTACGTTACTGGCGAACGACAGGCTTTGATCTTGACGGTCACATACGTTACAACAAGTGCAGCAATAAATGCGAGCTTCAGAAAATCTTAACTGTGCATCTACTTTGAATTTGAATTCCTTTAACAAATGAACAGCATGCATTCTATTCCAAGACAGGAAAGAAGACAATATTGCTATATATAATTTTCAATTTACCCAAAACATATACATGAATCACTCTCACACAACATTTTGCAAACTATTATTGTCAGAAAATTAAATTTACTGATCAATTCATTCTGGCAGCAATAGATGACATCTCAAATATGCGTGTCTGTTTCAGGAGGTTTTAGAGAAACACAAACAGTAAAGAAAGAGGTCTGGCAAGGACAATTACTGTGTATTATTTTGGTTAAGCTAATATTTCAGGATTAAACTATTTCAAGCCAAGACCAACAAAGCACAGCGGAGAGACGTGGTTAAAATGCATATTATGACGGATTGTGTTTTTTTAACAAAACCGACGGCGCTGATCTTAGGGGCCTCGAGCGGCTCACAGCAGCGTTTGAGGCTACGCCTTCCCTGAGACGATGGCGGCCGCCTGGTACAGGCCACACGGAGCAGAACAATAAATCATTTCTTGGCACAAAAATTCAACAATATACAACAGACTCGGAAAATGCCCGCTATAACAGAATATATAAAATCGCTAAAAATCACCAAAATGATTAAAACAATGTTCCTACTGAGGCAGATGCCCTATCAAAGGCTAGTGAAAAGTTGCCAAAGTAATTGTTTTACTTAATAAAATATTACTTTATGTAAAGGTTAGGGTTAGGGAATTTTAACATTCGAAAATTGTTCCCTTGAAGTATCCTATTTGCTGCGTAGCTAATTCTGTAGATGCTCACATGCTTATCTGGAAACCAAACATTTGTATCCTGGTTTTGGATAAATGGGTGATGGTTCATTCCTTCTAGCCAAGTCAGGACCATAGACCATTCTGTGACAGCATGTTTTTTTTTTTTACTGAAGGTTCTGGGGCTCAGGTGGAGACTGGGCCTCTCTCGATGTGGTGGGACGGCCAAGGACGCGGTGTGATGCCCATACGAATGAGGGCCGATGTGAAAACTAGGAAGACAGGCAACATCAAAGGGGTATTGATGGCGATATTACTCCCCGCCAGAGCAATGTGCCAAAACGTGGAACTTCACCTGCGTCAGCCATACATGGAGAAGGCCAACCCCCCATCCCCCCACCAATCTTCTCAGACATACACTGCTTCATTTTCACAACAATCAACTCCCCCCCCCCAGATAGCACCTATAAAAATTCTTCTCTAAAACTGGATACCTGAATATTATCCATTATTCCAGGAACATTCCCTTGTGGGGGAAAAGTGTATCTCTGGGCTACAGATTAGAAAGGACTTCTGGTTCTCAGTCTGTGACAGGAATAGCCAGTTCAGTCGTTTTTACCCAGCAGATGGCAGTGGCACCAGCAAATGTGGAATCGGTCAATAAACAATAGAGCAGGGCATTAAATGCCAGTGACGGGGTTACTGGTTTGGTGACAGCGCTTGGTGACATGGCGGCAGCCGAAGCTGTGACAAGTTATCCGAGGGGCCATGTCTGAAAAACGTCCACGCTCTCGTCATCCATCCCACTGAAGTCCGTTATCTATAAGGCATGGCGTGACAAATAATGATTTTTAACAAAATGGATGGTGATGAAAGCGTTATTGTTACAGGAACCAAGCGCCTGGGAGCCATTTCTTCCTAGCCCCCCCAGGACACAGCAAAACTGGACATAAATCACCCGGGATCACAGAAATGTCACCTCAAAGTCAAAATGCCATTTAGTGCTCGCATTATTGCACCTGTGCAATCATCTATAAAAACAGATTAAAAAGATAAACATGGTGACAAGTGGTTTAATTGTGCCACAAATAAATATAAATAATAAGTAATCTATGTGTGTTTTTATTACTTTCCAGTTAATATGCAAGTTGCTTTATAGCGCTAATGAACTTTCTATTAAGTACACAGATTCACCCATCATGAAATCCTCTACTTTAGGACAAACTTATCGTAGTTGCTTTGGGGAAAGAAAAAGCCTAAACTCTTATTTTGCTATCACTTTGGCGAGAGCGACAGTTTTCAGTTTCAGGACTGTAAATCTCCTGCTATGCTGAACAGGCTTCCTTGCTTTGTTCTTTTTGAAAGTCTGTTCCATAACAAACGCGCTTTTGGCAAAGACGCCGCTGGGGTCTATGGAGTACAAACAGAAAGTTTAATGTTGCCCCAGTCTCAGCCCTACTTGCTCCCTCCAGTCTGTCCTTGCTTGCCCTTGAGCCACACAACTTCCTAGCTGAAGAACCCAGCTCAGACACACTACTAATCAGCAAGTCACTTGTGGCACAGATATTCTTCCCCCGCTGCACTATGGCTTAGGGGCCCTCGGACGAATAGCGCCAGGTATCCCTCCACGCCACACTCCTTCCAAACCAACCACAAAGTAGTTCAGCCAGAGTACAGTCAACGGACAAGAATCAGGATGCAGCTATGTGGATACGATGGGCTAGTAGGACAACCTTCTGTAACAGCCCAGACTGCGCGGTAGAGAACCACGGGAATGGTCTACAGAAACGCAGATGTAAACGTCTACTGTGGCACAGGAAATGAGAAAAGCAGATTTTGTGGCCAGAAAAGGCAGGCACTGAGGGGTCTTACGACGAGCTGTGTTTCTGATCATGCTGCAAGGGTTTAGCAACAATCAAGCCCAGACCTCTGGAACAGGGGCAATCCAGGACTCTGGGAACATAAAATTGATTGCAAATATACACTCACCAAACACGGCTGTGTGACGACTGGGGTTAAACGGGGACAGCCTCCGTCTTCACCCTGAAATAAAGTGGACAAATTATATAATAATGACTCAACTATGTTAATAATACGTAAGACGTATATGGTTAATAAACAACTGCACTCACTGGACAGTTTAATACTTTATTTTAAATCCATAAGGCCCGTAATTCAGCATAACCACAGTGCGGTTGTTCCGAAAGTGAAGTATATCATTCTAAAAATAAAAATTATACTAGTGTTATAACTCTTGGTTATGTATATGCAAATGTTAAGTCACGGATATTTCACTTCAGTCTAAAATGGAAGCTGGACGAAAAACCACAGTGTGGCTTAAATGATTCTTGGTACTATCCCCGTAACATAAGCCACAGATGCTCGAACTGGAAGAAGGCTGCAAATGTGAATGGACTGCGACTGTGAAAAGGTCATGAAGGTCGAGTCACATGAAAAAGCGACGACGAGGTCACCGGTATACCACAATGACATTTTATCGCTGAAGATGCAGATGACACAGTCCAGCCTCAAGTGGCCAGATGTAAATTCAAGTCATAGAGCAATCATACCTTGCCTCAGAAGTCATTCCCGTAAAATTTCCAGCACTGATAAAGCTCGAAGAGATTCGACGAGGGGCCTTCAGGTCTCAACATGCTCACCTGCTGTCCTCGAGCTAAAACTAGGCTGTTTCGGTTCCAGACCATCACTTGGGATTTTCCTGTATCATCAGCCCAGCCACGGCTCCCCACATCTGACGATGCTGGGGGATGATGGAGGCGGCAGCAGGCCCGTGGCCTACTTCTGTAGCAAATTAATTCACCATGAAAACCGCCATGGTGATCGGCTCACCGCACCCCACCATGGCAAACACCACTGTGGTAAACCTGGTTTTTACATCGCACATCCGCCAGCCGCGGGAGACCGGGTCAACCACGTGGGGCAACTATCCATGTCCACATGGGGAGGCAATCAAAGCTGCATGTCTCGGAAATGAGACTTAACGAGACTCGTCTTTTGATTTATACCGCGTGCACCCCATATCACATAAAACCTGTTTTTTTTTTTTCTCATAGACATAGACCTTTGGGAACATTAAGTGTATAGCTCTGCATAGATGGTATGACCATAAAAGCCCCAGTTGACTTGACATGAATTAAGAACGTTCGCTTCATACTGGCCCTTTATACATGCATTGAGAAGATACAGAGGAACAAGAACAAAGGGACGTACGGACACCTACGTAAAACCTCAGAGAGAAAAAAAGATCTTGAAATGTTTCCAACATATGGCAGTTACAGAAGGATGTTCACCGAAGCTAAATATATGTATAAAATGCTTTCAAGCGTGCAAATGGTGCGATCCACGTCTGCTGGAAACGTTACAGAAGTTCTTCCCAGTACAAAGTCAGGCAGATATACGGCCCACTGAATACGTCCTTGTACATACCTCTTTGGGAAATGCGCAAGATCTTTAAAATTATTTGTTCAGTACATTAGGACACCTTTGTTCCCTGATAGAAGCCAGTAATAACTCTGTGTTTATGACACCGAACACTGGTGTTGCTGGGTGATATGGAAAAAAAAAGATCTAAAAGTAGACTGAACACCGTGAATTAATATTGTTGTACAAGAAGTATTATTATATCATTTTCAACATGCGCTACCATGTGACAAAGTAAAAGCAAGCAGAGATACTTAACGAACGAGAACAATTATCACTGCCTTCCTTGCATCGAGAGTAATGGCGGATCATATTCCAGCGAGCCCAGTGCTGGTGCTGGGCAGACAATGTAACGTTCTGCTTAAGTTTCAGTGTTAATTACCCCCTGCCTTTCCTGCTGCTCCAGCTCAAAAGAAGCGGCTGCTGAACTGGGAGGCAAACATCTGACTTCCGTCGTTAAGTCGGAAGGCGACGCCGACACGGGAGGCGCGGTAACCACCTGACTAACCAGGTCAACATTCGGCTCTGGAACAATGACATGCGCTTCTCTTTAAAGGCATCACTTCTTGTCAGGGTACGTGGGACTGTGCCACAGGCCAGAGATGCAGATTATAATAAAAGCGAATAGGAACTAGGACAGCTGAGATTATGGCCGCCCGGCGTTGCCCGTGCCGCCCTCCCGCTGTGCTGCATGCTCCTCGCTCCCATTGTTGACCATTAACCCGTTAAATCCCACATAAGAGGCCACTGAGCGGAGTGTCACTTACACCCGGGGGGGTGTTGTGACTGCCCTTTGTTTGGAACAATGGCTTTAAAAGGGGTTAGCTATCAGTGGCAACCACCCCCCCCCCCCGCCATTCACCAACCACCAAGTCATTCCTCTTCCCTGCTTCCTCAGGGGATTCGTGGATTCCCAGCCTCAACGTCACTTATCTTAAACAAACACGCAAACAATACATGCATCAAAGCTACGAGACCAGCAGGCAGTGAAGCCCCCAAGACGGTCTTCTTGGCTTGGTTTTCGTGATGGGGTGGAAATTCCAGCAAGAAATCCACTGCTGTACCCTTGAACATGATCATATACATATACCTTCATGTCGTTTAGCAGACAGTTTTGTCCTAAGTACCATACAAGTGTGAGTATAGGAGTATGTGTGCGTACTAAAACAACAAGGGCTACCCATCTTCCAAAAAAGAAACAGCCTCAAGAAAAACTTTAAAAAGTGCAACATTCAGGCAACAGAGAGGCACCACATTTCCATAAACCACGTACAAAACATGATATTTCACATTTAAACTGTTTACTAATAACAAATCATTGGGGCGTCCTATAACGTCAACAAAAGCTATGCTACAAGTTATGATGCAAACTCCATCTTAGCACCACGGATCCCATGAGTTCAGCTTCTATGGGTTATGGAGTTCGTCTTATTGCAGTCTGCAGATAAACAAGGACCAATAACGCAATTATCAGAGCAGCATCTCTGATGATTAATGACCAGAGAGACTGTAATGAAAGTCCTGGGAGGGGTGGCGCTTATGTCATAAAAATAGCTGACAATACGAAGGAATCAGCAAAGCCAATAACAGGCAACTGTCCCGCATGCGGTTACGTAAAGGAACATACGTCCTTTGCAGTGGGGTAACCTCTCTCTTGTTTGTATAAAAAAAAAAAAAGATTAATTAAAAACAGATAAAGGGTCATTTGGACAGTCCCAACTGCAGAGGTGACCCCAACACAGTCGGGATACTTCCGCTACTGTGGCGTGGCCAGACAGGCAACACACATGCACACAGACGACATTCCCAGCCGAGCAGAGCCCGCGCCACCACACATAGAAGGGGAGGGAGCTCTCTCTCACGTCTCCTCGGTCAAAGCGACTGCCAAGCAGTATCTATGCCGGGGTCAGTTTCCTTACCTCCTTCAACAGCAACCATGGAGAATGAGGCAATGGGGTCACCGGGTCCATGGCTACATGCAAAACAGCTCGTTTCCTGCCTGAAAACGGCTATTCACGAACAATCCAAGCTCTCTCTCTCCCCCCCCTCCCATTATGTAAAGTAAAAGTTTTATGTAAGCTTTAATGTAAATTAATCTATGCTAAATTTCCACAAAAATGCCTCTAATAGATATAAGATGGCATAGGATAAAATATGGTTAGTTTGTTTGTTTAAGCATTCCGTTTAACAACAGGAATTAATCATATAATCTTTTATTTTTAATTATTCATTGTGCGTTGTCTGCTTGGGCTGCAGCCCAGACAAACCCTGTCTGTAACCCAGGCAATAATGAAAGAACAGCTACTCTACCGGTTTCAAATCCGTCTTAAGATATTGTCAGGAAACGCTCATTCCTGTGCCCCGGCCTTATCGCTTCAGGATGCGGAAAGGGTACATGATACGCCATTTCTGTACACCGCTGCACCCCAAAGAAACCCCCCCCCCAACCAAACAAAACCTATATTATTAACATATTTTCTTCTCCGACAGTATCCCTTAATTTTAAGTGATTCAATTATCATCAGTTTTAACGTTTGCACAGTCGTTGATATTTTTACGCAAAGCTATGTTTTAATATAAAGATTTCCCTGCCTAGCTATGACTATGATGTTATTCATTTGCAGGTGGGGTGGACCTGGTACCGGAGCAGAAAGTGGCAGCACAGGAGGCTTTTTCATACTTCGCAAATCCCTTCAACTGCGGTACACAGAGAAACGCGAAGTTTAAAAGCTACCGGCCGCGTCTCGTCAATGAGCGCCGGCGTAAATACTGAGATTACGGCAAAAGCATCACAGGCTTTCCTGACTGCCTTTACCCCAGATGAAGTCGCACCTCCGTGCTCAGTGCAGTTCCCCCACTTCTCAACAGCAGCACGTCTTTAGCGCAAATTTCATTTGAGCCTGATACATAGACTGCAAATTCTTCATCTGTTACAATCGTTTCGGGTGCAAGTGGTCTTTAATCAAGGCTATTTACGTGTTAAAACGTGTTGACAGTAAGACATATCAGACATAAGACATATCAGATATATATGCTCTATAAAACTAGATCGTTGTAATTTATAAGTAGTCTAAGTGCATACGTAGCCTATGTAAAAATGTGGCAACTATTTTTGTATTCAGACTATACAATCAACTCGGTTTTGTTTAGCTCTTTATTTGGCCACACCGAAGTAATAAAATAAAGCAGTATTCCATCTGCTGCACATTGTTAATAGTCTATTAAAGGTGCCTGTAAATACAGATTGCGTGTCCGTCGGCGACCGCGCGCAGATTCGCGTACCTACAGTATGGACCTATATAAAGTCGAGGAAAGTCAATTTTAAAAGTCATGGATTCATCATAAATTATGAATTCTATCAGTCGTAACATTTATAATTGAACGAAGATCTTTTTTTAAAAAAAAAAAAAAGATAAAGAAAGATGTCTCTTGTACAAATAGGCTTATTTCTCTACTCCTGATCCGGGTCAAGTACGTCTGGCAGGTCCTGCGTTGGATAAATCTAAAACAGGTGCATTTTTTAAAAGGAGAGCACTGGAACGTTTTCGCACGTTACTGATTCCGGTCTTTTCATTCGTTCCCCGGCTTATATGCGACTACACGTGATTTTTGCCTAGCCACTCTTCCCCCCACCCCGATCGAGAGCCCTCTTTGCTTAATCCTTTTTGGCTCTAGTCCAAAGTCTGAGGATTTCCCTCCCATAACTCCGTGGGGGAGAGGGGAAAAGGAGATGGCTACAAGAATATGCTTACGCCTAGCCTGAAACAGGTTCCATCGCCTTTACATACAACTGCTACATTCAGGTCTACCGCCCACTGGAACTAATGTATTTAAAAGCTAGTTGGCAAGTAAAAGACCACGAATTACGGAATGTGACAAATGCTGCTAAATAAGGGTGTGAAAAATGTCAATAAAGGATTAAACGGGACAAAGAAATCCCTTTGCAATAAATGTAATTAATTATGTGGAGAAGCCTTCAATATATTCAACTTCAAATAAAGCAAAAAGAAAATGTCTTCCATTTTAATTCTCGAAAATGCATTAAACGTATATAAATACAAAATGAAATACACATGATACTTCGAGTAACGAATATTAAAGGAATGAATTAACAAATGAACAAACAGACAGACAACAAAATAAGATTAATTAAAAAGGCAATTCTGATGTGGGACATGAGATTCTGAAGTGCTGTGGATCATTACCCTAGAAATTGAATCAGACACTGGACAGAAATCCCTCACTATATATAAAATGATCATTAAGCACATCACAAGTACGCGACCAGTACTACGGTATAGACACAATACGCGTTTATGAGCGCTTGTTTACACACACAGACACGTCTGTAATATGACCTCATTATATATTGTTTTTGTGCTTTGTTCTTATATACTGGCCACGAGATTTACAGATCCAGCTATTTCTATTTACGAGAGAAACTCTTAACACATTGTATTACCACCTTTTTTTTTGTCCTGGATATCCACTGGCTGTGAATATTAAGCTTTGCATTTGCAGCCCCCCAGACCCCCCCCCCAGCATTATTTTAGCTTTAATGTTTTTATTTGTATTAATCCAGCCTTGGCCTTTCAGCAGGTGTACTCAGCCAAAGCCTTTCCCACGATCCCAGTGCAAATATGCTGCTCCTTCCCCTGGCCTATAAGGCAGCCATCTGTGAGCTTATTGTGAGTCTGGGAGGGACCCTTTCAGCCTCAGAGACAAACTCAACATTCCAAAACAAAAAAAAAAAAAAAAAAAAACCCTTCGCTAAAACAGAACGCCCACCTCGACGATAACAAACACTGCCTTTCAGTATTTCGAAACGCATCTCTTTTTTTTTTCAGGATGGCAACACACACGTGTCGAAATGACAGGGCTGATCACTGTTATGATGATTCAGGATTTTCAGATATTAAAAACAAGCTGCATATAAAAGGCAAGATCATATACCTCATAATACAATAATTCTTTCTAATTACCTCACTGAGACTACAGAAGAGGTTCAGATTTCTTTTAATATGGATAAATTTAGATTTATTTTGTCACTTCTAAGCGATCCTCTGGTGAAAACGATACTTTACTTTCTAGCCTGATAACAGCTTAAAAGAAAACTAACCCATATATAATGTTTTATCAGAATAAAGAAATTAAAAACAGTATAGGGAAGTAAAGCAATGTTAGACTAAAATTCAGGAGAAAAAGTAGCAGAACATTACGTGGTTGTATGACAAAATGTTCCCTTTACCATACCAAAGGTGAGAAGAGAACTCATTTTTGAGATCAAAAAAGCAAAGCATTACATCTTTTCAGAGATTTCCTATCCATTTTAATGCCTTGTTAGAAATTTATGCTTTTAGTGGAAGAATAATAAAAGAAAACATAGAAAGATGTCCTGGGCGCTGCAAATGCACCACTCTTGTGCTCTGTCAGAGTTACAATAAGATTACAGAGCTGGAAGCAAGGCAGAATCCTAATTGAAAAGACAATCTAACTGAGGCAAATTTTAACAATAGGGTCTTTGGCCCCATCACATAAACCTTGACCCTTGTCCTACCAGAATACAACCTTTTAGAGAGCACGTTTCTTTTGGGGGGGGGACGCGACAGACCTCTACAAAAAAATAAAATAAGCACAATGATCACACAGAGGAAAAAAAAAAAAAAAAAAAACTTATTCTGAAATAACAGACCTAGGCTTCACAAGCATCATGTGACGCCAACCCTCAACCCTACCCCTCTCTCCCCGCCTTTCTCTTCTCCCTCCCGCAAACAGCCATCTGCTAACGTTTCGTTTCACTCTGAAAGGACCGGTCCGCCAATGTGGATATCGTCTCGGGCTGCCTCCGCTCAAGATGCATGACACTGCTCGGACCAGAGCCTGAGAACGGATCCTCCTGAATAGCAAGGTCTTCATGCTCGGCCTGTAACCATAGAAGCAGATGCCTGCTCTCGCTGGCCTCCTTACCTCCCAGCAGTCATAGGCTGCTCCCCATTGTGACGAGGGTACGCCTCGATCTGTCTTCGTCGTGACCGAACTTGCCTCGCCTTCAAAGGGAGTGATCCGGCAGGTCACTGGTCTAGACTCGTTTGCATGGTCCGGGGAGCAGGCTTAAGGTAACCCTTGCTCCCTGAGCGCCCCGCCACCAGCCGCGAGACTGCAGACTGCGGGGGACACCGGAGATCTGTATTTGAAAAGAAGCCCGTCCGATTTTACCATTGTGCCTTTTCACTCATCGATCGAATGAATATCGAACCTTCTGTCGGTGCATGTGTGAACCAGATAGCTTAGCAAGCATTTTTCTGTTCAAACCTGTGTTGTGAGCCAAATGTCTCTCTCTCTTTCCCCCTCTCCCTCTCGCACGTCTACTTTTTTTTTTTTTTTTTTGGTCTTTTGGCATTTTTCATCATCTTCTCAACTGATAACTTTGTCTAACTTTAATTCGAGCTTGGGAGCACAGGTGCACTATACATTTTAAAAGGTGCCCATTTATCATTAATTTCTGCTTGAAATATGGAATCTTGCAATTTTTGATTTACAGAGAATATGTTTGATTTCTGATGGAACTGATTTCAAGGATATTGTTTAACTGTCGATATAACAAACAAATGAAATGTGGGATTACAGAAATAATAAAAAAAAAAAAACTAAAAAGTACAATAAATTTTAGTTTAGTATTTCAATGCATTAAATTATACATTTTCGTGTAAAAATTTAAATAATTTTTTTTTCAGAATGACGAATCAGCTGTAAGTTTTCTTTTCTTTTGTTTAATTTTAATTTGTAATTTATATTCATTTTTCACAACTTCACATTTTTGTTTTTAGGAATTTGTACTTTTCCCCTAAAGGTGAGTCTTTTGTAAATTGTAAATAATTCAATTGCATGCAAGTTTTCTGGGGGGGGGGAAGAGAGTTATGATACATATATTGTTATGCAAATATATTTTAGAATTATTTTTAAAAAACATAATGCTGATTTCATGAAAGAAAAAAAATAAAATGCTCAGATATGTCAATAAGACATATTAGTGACACAGCATGCAGACAATATTAAAAGCTATGCGGCTTCCTATATTGGTGTCTTAATTTTCATATACTATTAGCATAAATAAATACTGATGTGAGCATTTCAGCAGTGCTGTAATTAACAGTAGACATGTCTGTTGGCAAGGAGTACGATGACTGCAAAAGATTCAAATGTTTAACGTTAGATGTTGACACCTGTCTGAGATGGAAAAAAATGTTATTGAGCTAATTAAAAAGTTGTGTGTCAAGTATTATATGGCTTTAAATTTTATATTTATATGATTTTTTAATACAGATTGTTGAAAAAGTTATTCATAGGATCATAACTTTGAACAGAAACAAATTCTCCAGTTATTAAACTGTAAAACAAATGTAAAATAATTACCAAAGAGTTAGCTAACAATTTACAAAATCTACTGATTTTTTAAAAATAAAAACACTGTATAATAAAGTAATTGAAGAAGAATTTTAAATTGATGAAAATAAAGTAAACTGACTGCAAATTCATATAATCCTAACTGAAATCCTTACATCTGGGTTTTTATGCTTGCTATGACATACCTGATTTTTTTTTCATTCTGGAGGGAAATTAAAAGTACCAGAGGGTTAACATACCCCACTCAAGCCCCGTTGCTATGGTTCTGTCCAAAAGGAGGGAGGGGGGACAAAACAAGAAGGAAAAAAGAAAAAAAAAAATCAAACAAATTCAAAGGCAACGGACGAAAAGAACCACTGGAGTGAAAAGACCAAGTTGTTGTTCACACGATCAAGAGAAACATTGTACTGCTCAGATACACGACACGGCAGAACTGTTCACCAGTGAACTTCCAAGAATCTTAGTTTTTAAAACTTAAAAACAAAAAAAAAAAAAAAAAAAAAACAGTTCTCCTACCTCAGGGATGACACGGAACCAGCAACTTATTTAATTTCTTGAAAAACAAAGGGGTAAAAGTGACATCAGTCAGAGGAACTGAAGACTGACCCTGAAGCAGGTGATGGTTAATGTAGCTGTGTCACCATAAATGGCGAGTTACGAGTGTCTTTCTTTGACTGACATTGCTAATCACTCTTTGAGCAGTCCGTCATCCACCCCCACCCACCCATGTCTAAGCACAGTCATAAAGATAAATACAAAGTGAAATACATTTATTAGATGTTGGTTGGGCATCATTAGGTCCGATTACCTCTGAGTATAGCCTAGCCTGAGTATTTTGCCCCGAATGCCAATCTTCTTTCAAAAAGAGTCAAGTCCCAGTTAAGCTTGACTTATCCCCTGATCTTTCCAATAGCTTGAAACATCCCTAGTTTTGGTATAAAGGCCTTATTTAACCAAGGTGACAGTCATATGAAAGCTGAAAGTTGAACTCTTGCACATTGTGGTGTTTGCAGAACCCATATTGGAAAAAAAAAATTCTTCTTGAAGGCCCTCAGCATCCATCTATGCCTCTGATACATTTCTGACATCTCAATTACCTCTAGCACTCTGTAGTCTGGTTACACAGATATGCAGCTTGTCCCAGAGCATTAAGGCTCTGTAAGCTTATACAACAGACACCATTAACTTGCATTTGTTTCAGGACCTCAAACGGTTTCGCGTCATGCGACAACTAACCCAACACCAGCCAGTGATCATGCTAATTTGCTTTCAAGAACACTATTATTCAGTGCGAAAAAAAAAAAACACTTCAATGCAACAGCACTGCCTGCCTGGATCATCCAGGATGTTACAGGATGCAGTAAAGATAGGAGTTATTTTTCAGACAACAACAAGATCAACAACAAGCTTGGACAAACTAGACAGAAATGGAGAGTTTACAGCTCCTGGGTAAGGTGTTGGACTCGGGTCTTGGTCACTGGGGGTGAAACAAAACAGGGTTTAGCATTTTATATATAAGAGAAGAAATGAAGCAACAAGACAGACATAAACCAACAGCACCACCTACACACATACACACCCAAACTGACATGGCGTTTTCTGTTTTATGAACCTACTGATTTTACAAAATAAGTGTGCACTTTATAGGCGAAGCAAGCTACACAAAATAAAACTTAGTTTGCTGGTTTGTGGTTATGTATTAGGGAACCCTCTCCTACTTCATTCTAACTCACCTGCTGGACCCATCAACCTTCTAATGATGTCAGGACAAGGACTGAACCAAAGTCAGGCTCCGGCAGGAGGTCCTGTGGGACAAGCCCACTTCAGAAAAGCTGCTGTGATATAATTCGCTCTCTAGAGTAATGAGACAGCTCGTGGCCAGTCATTAGGCTCTATTTAGGTAGCAAATGAATGCGGCACTTCAGTCAGCGGGCATTTTCCTGGCTTGTGCTGTGATGTTCAAATGTCGGGGCGGACCAAGCGTGTAGAAAGATGGGGGTCAAACAAGATTTGTCTCCTCCATTTGAGCCGAGGCTATAATTTATCATGTCAGTTCACTTCGGCAGCTGTGGATCTACACCCTTGGTCATCTGTTAGAAGTTAATGCTGTTTGGAATAACATTCCCATCACAAATATACAGACCACTGTTATGTAATTAACCTACTTCCATTACATGTGCTTGTTATATATGGTAGCTGGTGTTCTGCTTGGTTTCCACTGGGCCCCATGTTACTGGGGGCTTTTCAGTACCCTGCTTGATGTCATCGGTCTGGGTTGTATGTTGCATTTTCATCAATAGTAATTTTCAGAACTGATTAGTTCACATAAGCTCCAGTTACAGTCTATCCAAAGTCACATAAGCTAAGTGCAAGTAAGAGCCAACGGTCTGCCAAACTACTTGGAAGAAACTCCCATTAACAATTGCATCCACCACACAAGGTACACGATGGGAAGGGCACTATGCAGAATACTTTTAACAGATGCCTTTACCCAAAGCTACATACATTGATTTGAGAAAGGAGGGTCAGACAGTTTGTGGAGAAATTGGGGGTTAAGGGCCTTTCTTATGGTCTGTTTGTTTTTCTCTCGGAACTCGGAAATTCCGATTGAGTGACATCACGTCCGACAATCTCCCGTTCGAGCTACCACATCTCAGAACAAACATGGCTGCCTCCACGAACACGCTGCTGTGCGTTGTTGCTTTATATTTTAGCAGATTTGGAGTGAGACTATTTTTTTCCGAGAGACAAACAAACAAGAAACATGAACTGGTCAAACCACATTAAAAGCTCTATAAAATATAATACATAGTATATACATAGTACATTCATAACGATGTTCTTTTTTCAAGAGGCAAACAAACTTCTCTATTCTCTAAATCGAACACGTGCAATTAAACTTATTAATACATTTAACAAAATAAACATTTTTAAAGATTTATAAAATAGAATTACCGTTGAGCGTGTAAGCTGCCATGTTGAAATTACGTCACAGGGGAAACTCGGACAAGAAAATTCTGTCCGTGATCATCGGCATAAAAGAGGCGTGTTTCTGATGGGAAGTGATGTTTTCATCGAAGTTTCAACTCGGAGAGAAATAATCAAACGCACCAATAGGGGCCCAACGATGACCTCACTCCATGGTTTTTAAACTGAGTCTAACCCACTGGGCCACACACCACACCCAGTCAATAGTCAAATGTGACTTGTCATAGCAGTTCCAGTAAACTTACATAATCTATAGGTATGTGTGACATGTAGTGGGGGCAGGGTAAAGTTAAGTGATTCTGGACTTCCTAGTCCTTTAGCCTACTTTGTGCTGCTTTTATTTTGTTGTTGTTTTCATTCCACCCTACCACTTTTCTTAGTTGCATAACAAGCCCCGCCCATTTAGCTGAATTGCAGAACAAGCCCCGCCCATTTAGCTGAATTGCATAACAAGCCCCGCCCAGTGTCAGCCTTTGCGTCTGCCATTGCACAGTCTTTTAGCGGCTGGCTAAAAGATTTTGGAAACAGTCTGCAGCAGATTTCTTTTGCCATCTTTAGGGATTTATTCATCTGAACACTTTTACTGGAGTTTCTGGCGAAAGAGAAGCCAGGCCAATCAAAGGCTAGAGATGGTATGTTTGGTGCAATGTGGTTAAACACCAAGCAGGTGCCAGAAATGGTAGGAGAGTCACCCCAGCTTTCTGATGGAAATGAAATTTATGATTATGGCGTCACAGGAAAACAACAGGAACAGCTGCAGTAAATCTTCCAGCAGTGAAAATCCTCGGGATGTTTGTGGAGGACTTGTGGTTTGCATCAAGCCCGATATTCTTGATTCTCCCTGGCCTTAGGCTCCTCAGTCACACCGGCCGACTCTGGTTGCGAGGGGGCACCTGCTGGCATGTGATATACCGTAGCTTTAAGAGTGCTGACATTGGTGCGACTTCAGAATCGAGATAGGTGGGCATTGTCATGCTGAGCACCAACGATTCAACGATCGGACCTGAGTGCGGTGCTCTCCTGCCCCATCCCCTCATCCTCCCCTCCCCCGCCGTGCCACAGCCACGGGGCACCTGCCCAGCATCTACTCAGTGCGGATATTCTATTACAAGCCATCATCTTTATAGGGTCCATGGGGCACCCCAGCAGCTGCCACAGCATATATGGTCCTTGAACTTGCACCACGACATACTGGAGCCAGCGCTGCAGGATTATGGCTACTCAGGTGCTGCCTGTATGTTTGCTCTCTGGGGACTCGCGTGCTCCAGTTTAAAAGATCACACTTAAAATGGAAGCTGAACTCTCCCCTTTTCATTTGACATGCCAGGGCTGGGGAAAGGGATAGTGGCCTGTCACTGGGTTTACTGGCGAGTCTTAGACAAGCAGAATAAGAGGAGAAGACGGCGGCAGAGATGGAAACTCACACGTCCTGGTTCTGGGACCCTTCTAGAGCAGGACTAATTCTTGTTCCTTTTCACTATCGTTTACCACAGCTTGTGCCTTTTAAGGTCTTATTACTGCATCACAGAACCTTAGTCTTTCTTCCCTGAACTTAAATTCCACACACCTCACACCATCTGAGAGGAAAAATATTGTCATATGCTTGTAATTTGAGTTGTAATGGACACTTGCCACATAGATAAGGAGTCACATATGGACACGCTGAGGACAGACAAGCCACATCTTTATCGGCTTAGCCCTGCTATAGAATCTGACCATCTCCTGCAACTGAAGGACCAAGTCCAAGTGCTGGTTCTGCTGTGAGAGGGACCCACCAGGATCTCTGTTCCAGCTAAAGGAGGGGGCAGTGCTGGAGGAACCTGGAAAACGCAGAAAAAGTTACCCAAGGCTGCTCCACATCTATTATTGCATCTTCTAGGTGCTTCCAGTGGGTCTTGGGCCTCTGTGAAACTGCCAGTTCATGTCAGCACTCAGAGGTCTGCGTGAGGGAAACTGAAGAAGGTGGCGCACGTATGGACTCTTACTGGGGGTTGGGGGGGGCTTTATTCGAAGTGGTGACTGACCAGGGGCACAAACCCTGCAAGCCAAGGAGCCTTCCAGATCCAGATATTAATAGAACACATCAAATGCTCTAGGAGGCCTCAGTAAAAGAGCAAAAATTATTCAAACAGATTTGTCATTTGCACAAGTACATACTGTTGACATGGTCTGCGAAAATCCACATAAGGCCTGTCGCCTTAAAACGGCTCCTGCGATTGTCGATTTGCCTCTCAACACCCACCTGGTGAATTCGGTGCCCCCCCCCCCCACAAACTAACTGTAGCAGGTTGCAGCTGATAATATATATATATATATATATAACCTGTTTAGAGAAAAAGCAGCATTAAAAAAGAAGACCTTCACCACAGTGTGAAACCTTATTAAATGATCAGTAATTAATGACAGAAACCGCCATTAAGTATGTTTAGCTGGGAATTCCATCCTTAGCCTGAAATTAACAACACTGGAATGGTCTCCTGCATTCAGGTTCCCGGAGGATTCTGGGAAAAGACAGAATGCTGCCAGAACACCGTCTGTTCCAAAAATTTGGTGGCTGTCTTCTGTAGGTGTACAGAGGAGCCCAGCCGCAGCTGAAACCAAACCTGTCTCTCTGTTTCTGCACAAACTCGCTCCAAAGAAGGATCTCAGCAGACCAGGACAAGCTGCCAAGTAAGACGTACTTCAAAGCGTTTTTTTTCTCAGTACCCGAAACAAAATCATTTCAGATCAAGTCAGTCGCAACATTTTCCAAAAGAAAGTTATTCCTTCATTTGAAGCACATGTTGAAATGATAATAAAGACACAAAAACAGGCCACCTGGACGTTTATGGTCCAAAAGTGACACGATAATGTAATTTCATCTATTAAAGCACTTTTTTTGGAAGGTCATGGCCTTAAATCTGAGATGGGCTCTACAGTTTGACATTATCAGCAGTATTCACAAATTCACATTTCAGAAGCTGCTTGAAAAGTGCGGTCTCCTGCCACCTGACGTGTCTAGAAGTGGAAAACAAAAAGTGCTCTTGCTTTCGGTAGCCGATACTGCGTTGTGTAAACGGGCTTAGTTTCAGTTCAATGTTCAAACCCCTTACACTGTAGTGTTCATTAGTAATGAGCGCTATATCTGAGTTACATGTGAAGCAGCCTCAGTAATAGAGTTTTTAACACAAGAAGGTTGTGCGTCAATTGAAATTTATAGGCAAGGGGTGTGATTTACCCAGAATTTCTCACTGAAGGAACGACAGTAAGTTCCGAAAGGTATTATGAAACCTTATGAATGCTGAAGCAGCAAACTGGCAAAATCGGGCCTGAAAGAAAAACCTTTCTTTTGCATCATGACAACGGCAGGCCACCTGGCAGTGGAAGAATGACGGAAGCAGTGACAAGTCTGAAATTCACAATTGTTCCACACTCTCCATAGCGCTCAGAGTGGGGCTTTGGGAGCAACCGACTTCTGGTTGCTCCCAAAATTCAAAGGGACATTGAAAGGACAACATTTTGCTTCAAATGGCGAAGCTGAAGCTGTTGTGCGCGAATGGATCCAAAACCAACTAAGAACTTTCGTCATGGATGGAATGAGAAAATGAATAGCGTGTTTGGAAAACCGTGCAGTAGTAAATTAGGACTTGAGTTGAAAAATAAGTCCACAATGTTTAAGAGAAATACATTTCCTTCATTGTGATATCACCTTTATTATTTTACATTTTATATTTTATCATTTATAATCATCAATCAACCCTCGTACTTATTAATGCATGTTAATACATGTTTCTTTGCATGGTTCCTATCGGTCTATTTGGCACAGCTTAGCAAAACTGATTAGCATCGCCCAATGAATGGGCTGCTTATCAGCAAGCATGACAAGGGACACAGCCGCCCACACCCGCAATCCAGAAAACAGCAAACTTCAGAAAGTCACAAGTCACGGGGAAGGAAGTCATGCCATTTTCATCCCCGGGGAACCCAGGTCTGAGCGGCACCTTGAGAACAGCCGGTCATCTGGCCAGGCCGAAAAGCTACTCCCGCAAATGTCGCACGCTGGGCACTCGTAAAGAAAAGAAATGGAGCTGGCGTGTGACGACGCAGCACCTGCAGCAGTCAGTTACTGCGGAACAGCTGCCGTCGCATGAAGTCTCGGGGCCCCCCTGCGCTCTACGGTGAATCAGGCCTGATGTAGCGGTGACCCTCTACACAAAAAAGCACATGGCAAATCTTTTCACCCTGCTGGACTCTCAACCACAGGCTACAGGTTTCTACTCAAATTACAATGAATGTCACGTCGTTCAGGCTGTGGTTTGTGGGTGATGTGTGGATCCGAGGATCAGATTGGTGGCCATGATCAGAAGGCCACCAGTTCAAATGTCACCGTCAGGTCCTTCAGAAAAGCCTTTAACCCCAGTTGCTACAAGGTTACTGGCTGACCCTGCTCTCCTATCCTCACTTGTATGTTTCTCAGGACAAAAGCATCTGCTAAATAAATAAACGTAAATTGTAAATTTACTCGGAAACGATATCAAAGGCTCTTGTGGGATGCATCAAATCCCAGGCTGGAAGGTGCAGTTGGACAAAGTGAGGGTTTCTGACATTTCATACCCCCTTTAGATTTATCAAGGAAGAAACCGACATTCTCAAGCTGGTCACCTTTTTCTTGTCCGGGAGGAAATCACTGTTCTCCATCAAGAGTGATGATATGTGCATCATACGATATTATTTTTATAGTGCTCTTGGTAAGGGAAGCAGAAGGAGCCTTTTACAAGCATTTACACGGCTGTCCATCTCGTGGTTTGCAAAACAGATAATGTGTGACAGATGTACAGTGCTTGCACATTGTAGTTGATTAGGCACATATTAACGGTTTTCAGTATCTTTTTAAAAATGGTTTTTTTTAACGCAGTGTTCATAAAAATGCAGATGATTTGTGTTTAAACTACAATGAAAGGGACTGAATGAGACATCGCATGTTTTTTTAATTATCCCGAACATTTCTGGAGCATAGCCGTTTCCCAGAGATTCTAGCTGTTGGGTAACACATAGTAGAAGATTCTGGAAACAATCGTGGGCAGAGTGTGAAACAAACGCAGATGATGTTTTCGACCAGCTGGGAGGACATCCCAGTAAGGTGTGAAGTTTAGCCTTTAGACCTAATGTGCCACTCACTGGGGGGGGGGGAGGCAGGACCACACAAACACGAAAATTCTACCAAATGGGCCCCCCTTCATCTCCTAACCACAACTACCATTATCCACACTCACACACTCATTGTCGAAATTCAGTCTGTGTTGGGTGGGCACGACCCACCCCCTGACCACCCACAGCCACGCCCCCAGGGGTGCCCACATCTGGGGCCCTGTCACTCAACGTTATGACTTGTTAGCTAACTTGTATTTGGTTGGCGTTTCGGAATTTCAGTGGTAACCCAAGTCGGCCAGGGATGCCCAGGGTGGCAGCGAAAGCCACTACTCAGCTTTCCCTCGGTGAAGAGGGTCGTCGATATCTGCTGCCTTCTGGGGTTTCAGTTTTAAAAAAATTAGCTTGGACCAAGTTCTCATCCCCAGTGACACTCCACTGAGCTGTAATAATAAATCATCCAGTTCAGCGGCACTGGAATGCATTAGCACATTTATGGTCAGTAGAATAAAAAGCGTTTTTTAAGTTTGGTCAAACATCAACAGCGAAATTGTTTTCACGAGTACCAAAGACCCGCAAGCAGTATGTAGCATTTCAGTGTTCTAGCCTAGTAACATTAGTGAAGCCACTGCGACAAAGAGTGTAAATCGATGATCTTCACTTACTTTACGGACCCGTTTTCCATTTCCTGTGAACCATATCTCAGCCTTATCATGGTGGTTTAAGGCTCACACAATTAATTTTTTGTTAATTCTGAACTTGGCACATAGCCCTTGTGGGTCAGATTCCAGTCTGGATTAGGCAGGGTTGCTGGCCTGGTGGTTGTGCTCCAGAAGTTTCCAAAATGATCAGAAGACAGGTTGGAGGGATGGCATACAAGCAGAGAATCCAAACTTAAACTAAACATCTTCTACACCAAATTTGTCTTCAGCCAGGTGGAGATGTACTTAGCTGACCCCAAACCACGAATGCATACTATGCGGATTTGAATTTTATTAGTACTATTTTGGCTACAAGTGCTTTGCAGACACTTAAAGAGATATAAATGCCCTGCAGCATGTAATGAGATCTTCTTCCTTGGAGGCACATGGATTTAAGACCTCAAGGTGAAGCTGTTAAAGATGCATCTCCAAGCTGGCCTAGCTGGTATGCTGGGCTGGATATGCTGTTGGTTATGTTCTCAGTAATGTGTACACTTCATTAGCTACTCCTACACAGTACTAAGTAGAATACACCTATTTCTCCAAGACCATTTCAACGTTTGATGAGTTTTTCAGTCAGAGAAGCCCTTCTGCCTACTCTGAGTCGCAAATCCAAATTATTATGTTACGTGAGGCCTTCCTGTTAGCGTAAACAAGTTCTCTTAACTCTGTTTTCAGTAACTGACGGTTGTTCATCACGCCATTCTCTGTAAACTCTGACACCCTTTACCACATTCAAAATAGCTTAGATCATTCAGCGTACCTGATCTAAATTGCAGCCATATTACTCATTGTTTGTAGGAGCGGGATGCTCGCAATAATGAGCAGGTGTGGGTAATTAAGTGTCTAGCGTGCATGTTTATCAACACATGCTGATATGTCACTAACCTTTGAACTCTGACTTGTCACAATAGCACCCTTTCCTGAGTTCACCTTCATCCATGAGCAGAACTATGTCCCAGAGCACCAGCGATTCAGCTCTCAGGACCACCAACACGGACGGCCATAGGTAGCGCGGGGCTCTTGGTTTTCCATCGTGTCGCATGCAGCTAATTAACTCAGGTGGGACTTCAGCTCGTTACATGTAAGCAGCTTTGTACTGTCGCACCAGGGTATTCATCTCAGCAAACACGCTCACATGGCTTTCTCGATGGCTTTCGTGGGGAAAAAAAAACAAGGTAATTATGATGCTTGCTGAAGCTTGCATTAAGCGACGCTCAGGATATTCTGTTAGTGTACTGTGTACTTTTTAATTAGTTTGCATCACCTTTATTTGCTCTTGTGCATTCTGCACTTTGTCGGTTTTGCACTATACTGTATGTATGTTCATCCACACACTACTGTATCCCCCTTGCAGGGCTGGACTGGCCATCTGGCATACCGGGCATTGTCCCAGGTTGGCAAAATTCATCCCCCCAACCCCCCAAAGTACCATGGGGCCACGGACCCCTAAATGAATTTTAATCCCAGTCCCCCCCTGGCCCCTCACCTGGACTTCATTCTCTTATTTGTCTTTCTCTTAAATCACATTAGGATTGCTATAATGGCTCCCCAAGTCTTGTACCCCATTAATTTTTCTCCACCAACAATAACAATCTTTGACATCTGCCTTATCCCTGAACGGCGCACAGGGGGGTATGACGGAAAGATCCATAAACCCGCCACACGCATCCAGAGATCCAGATCCGAGATCCTCGCAGCCACTGCGGTCCCCATTACCCAGACCCCCAGCCCTCTGCACAGACTCGTTTGGTCTGTTTAAATTGAATATTAAAATAAAAGTTAAAGATTCAGGTACGACGACTGGATCTTGTTTTATCCTCAGTCCTGTGGCGGGGGGGAGGAGAAGGGGAAGTCGGGTAGGAATGAATAAAACAATCCATCAAACAGCAAAGCTCAGATAATCAAGTAAAAAACACAAAGACAGATAATGACACTAACGAGAGGCAGCTGGACAGCCAGCGGGGTGAATCACAGCAGCGCACGCCTCTGCGTCACCATGACCCCCAACCCGGCATGCATTCTGCAGCATTAAATATGCTGTAATGGTGTTTTCCATTTTACAAATTTACCAAATTCGCGAATTTACAAACGGTGTCAGTTTGTCGGGATGCGAGGTGAGTCACTGCACCACAGAGCCGTCTCAGAGACTCCGCCCATCTAGCGTCGCAGAAGGTCCGCTGTTTTAAAGCACCCGCTCTGTTTTTATGAGGGACATGGAGATCTCATCCCCACACCGCAGGAATGCCATAAACAAGTGACCATCGGCTGCTCGTGGCAGAGCCGACTGGGGACTAGGGGTTCCAGTGTCCCATACCAGTTTGACTGAGCCTCACTGAGCCTCACAGAGGAGTGGAAATGACCCCATCCCCTTCTGGGGGTACATCCTCTGTAATTGACAAGACAAGGTTCCAGTTCCGGTCTCATCCAGACACAGAGCATGAGGCTGCAAAATAAGCTGAGCGTCTGGCTGTCTGGGTGGAGAAGGAGGTGGTCAGATCTCCAGACCTCAAATCCCAGTCAGAGAAGTTTACGTTCTGGGCTTTTTGTCAAGAAGGCTGCGAGTAATCTGAAGGGGAATTATAAAAATAGGATAGCATGTACAGAACTTGAAATAGAATGAGAACAAAGGACAAGGATGACCATGCTAGTTCCAACAAACCAACTTTTATTTGTGCAGTTTTCATGTGCAGCTTGCTGAATTCCCAGCTTCTGTGGAACTAAGAGTACCTACTGGATACATGTTGGGATTCTGACATTGAATGTATCCTTGTTTGGTAGCCAAAGGAGAAGGAAAATGGCTGTCAGGACTAGAAGCCTGGGAGGCAGAGCCGCCCCCGAGTGTCTCCGCTTGCTGCTATTTTTCTGACCCAACTCATCGAAAACCTGCTTGCTATTTTTGCTTCATTCCATCCAGACTCCATCAGGGGAAAAAAAGAAATAAAAATCCGGAAATTACGGGGATTTTTGTAGTTATGGTCCCACAGTCCTCTGTGAGGGCAGAAGCTGGACTGTGGACACGCTTACGCAGGGCCCCCCCTCTCTGAGCGCTCAGCACTCAGGGGGCACCCGAATAACGAGCGACACCTGCAGCTCACGGTCTCCTGGGTGCCCAAGGAGGTGACAGGCAGCTACTGAAAACCACAGTCTCACAGCAGGCATGGGGAGGGGGGGGCAATGAGTTTGACATGTCTGGCATAGTCTTTCTCAAGTCAAATCAACGTTTATTTGTGAAATGCAAAACAGCAGGGCAAGCAGAGACAATAAAAGGAATTTCCCAAAGTACTCCCTATAGTAATGATATGTAAGAGAAATATATCAGAGAAATAAATAAGCAAAATAGTAAACAGAAAGAGTAAACCAGTAAAAATTTATAGCACAAACAAAAACAATAATAATAGTAATAAATAAAATTGTCTATGCTAATGGTCTGATCAGCTATTGAGTAGCCTCATTGCCTGAGGGTGGAAACTGCTTCGATGCTCTAGCACCGTTTCCATGACAGGACGAGTAAGAACAGTTTATGGTTGGGATGGCTAAGGTCCTTCAGGATGGGCCTGGCTTTCTTCGCGGGGTCTTTCCCTCCGCTGCTGCTTTGTCCTTCATTTTCTGGTTCCCCCATACACCTGTCCCCTACCCTACAACTGCAGCACAAGAATTTCACTGCGTTCTTCGGAACACATGCGACAATAAAAGCTTGAAACTTGAACTTGAGACGTGAACTTGAAACCGAGTCTAAAACGGGGTGCTTAACTCACACTCACGGAGCGTGTATCTGCACAGTCTGCTGCGCTGTCTATTCACACAATAGTTGTAATACGATAAGCGGGAACTTATTAGCTTGCAAATTCAGACACCTAAGTTCTAAAAAGTCATCATACCTGGGGGGTCCCCTGCCTTTTGCCCTCTCTGTCCTGGGAAAGGCTCCCTGGCTCACTGCTGAGGCAATGGGACAGAGTTTGCTAATTAATAATTTAAATGCAAATGTTTCTTTCTTTGATGGGGGTGAATAAAGCCAAAATTAAATACCGGGAGGTACGTGTTCCCCAGCACAACCCACCCCAGTCCCTATGTACCTGATCACTGCAACCCTCCACTCGATATCTCCCGTAACTAATCATTGTAGATAATGACCATATCAATAAAAACTCAAAAAGATTTCAAATATCTGTTCACATATTATCTAAATCCAACTTATTTGTCACAAGATGCAGCATGTTCTGTATTTTGATCATTTCTGCCCGAGAACACAATATTTTAGTCATATAAGTGCAATTTTTTTCAAAGTGCAATACATTTGCCAAAAATATGCTGTATGTTGTCACAGTAAAAGTGTCATCTCTGGCCCCCTGAGAGCTGATAGTGCCTCCGCATTTGGGACTGTTTATTTCACTGGAATAAAGCTCCCGTTCGTAGGATGCCTGGCACGGTACTGGAATAGCCAGAGTGGCTGTGTAATTAAGCAGGGAAAACAGCAATGCCATTAATCAAAGGCGCACAATCTGGTGGCACATGGGTGGATATCATGCGTGCATGGCGGCAGAAGCTGCTACGCTGAGCTTCCTGTGAGTCTGATGCTAACACTGCCGTCGTCTGCTATGGAAGAAGCACGCAAACCATCGAGAGGGAAAGCCTCATGGACAGGAATGCCCTGCTTGGCCGTCAACGAATGATTTGGAAAGGGACATATCCAAGCCCCCACACTCGACAAAGTCCAAAACTTAGTTTAGATGAATTGTTGTTTATAAATTTCCGTAATGTATGAATGTCTGTCCTGCAGTGGTCCTGTACCATGTTCATGGTGTCCCCTGCATCAAGTCCAAAGTCTCTCTTGCACCCTGTCTACAATGTCCCCTGCATCCTGTCCATAACGTCCCCTACACCTTGTTCATGGTTTCTCCTGCATTCTGTCTCTCATTATTTGTTTTGCACATGCGCACATGCATCTGCTGCAGCAACACAGTTGGGACACAGCTTGCAACATTAACAAAACTATTAGTGTTAACTCAATGCATCACAGATATGGCAATGCATGCTGCAGATATATGCTGAAGATATGTCTGCATATACCGAACATAGGCTCTGAAAAAAATGTCCATTTTCACTGAACATATGAAATGGAGTTAGTGACAAAATTGTTCAGTTTCTGAGCTCCTGCAAACAATCGCCGGAAATCGCATTGGTTCCCCTTTCTGGTTTCATTAACAAGCAGCCAGAGAGCAAGCCACCATCCAGAACATTCCTGCGGCATGAATAAGTCAGCTCCCCTCCCGCTCACAGCTCTCGGCCTCTTCCCCAATGGCCTGTTGTTCTTTGGCCCGCGGGCTTTTCATGACACACCGGCTACTCGCTGAATTCCTGTGCCTGAGAACTGATTTAGCCACAGCTTCCATAGTGGCAGAAAGGGGGCTTGATTTCTACATGTCCAATGACAGGATCTCATAATATTTTCACAAAGCACATAACACTATATAAATAGCATGCGCGTGCTCCGTGATAAACTGCCATTCCTGGACTGGCATGTGGCATGAGACATTTTGGCTGGCAAATTTTATAGTGGGCTCCCAGCCGCCGTCACCTCCAAAATTGAAGAAGAAACCCCAAGTCCAGGGTGGATTTTTAATATCAATCCAGTCAGAGGTTGCCAGAAATACCCACCTCCCCCATGCCTACAGTAGGGGTTCCCAACCCTTTGATATCCATGGATTGCGGAGGGGTTCCCCCATGATAAAATTTTCCAAGCAAAAGGGGGAATACAAAATAAAAATATGTATAAAAATATGGACCAATTAAGTATTTTCATGGATCAAGGCATTTTATGCTTTCAAAATGGGATGATCCCATTATAAACTCGATCTATATGCTATATATATATATGCTATATCTATATGCTATATATATATGTATATATACTCGATGCTATACTGGATTAACAGACAGATGGTTAAATACCACATTGAGGAGGTGTCTGATTATCATGACCAGACCGATTAGTCCCTCATTTTACCTGTCTAAAGTGAGAGCCTCCAAATTCCTTCTT
>JAODKF010000042.1:11204451-11216978 GCA_026779585.1 Mormyrus proboscirostris | reverse complement strand
AACCTTCCCTTACACCTACACCTCTCCATTGAATATTATTTATGCTGCCCCCACCACACTGCTCCTTATACATACATTCACAAAATGTAGATCCACACACACAGTTACATCACATGCAGTATATTCCACCCAGTCTGTTCACAGATACCATCATAACAAATACATGACAGATTCAAATTTATTGCCATTGTGCTTAGTGCTGGTACAGAGCCAATGAAATGCAGTTAGCATCTAACCAGATACAATAAACTATAAATAAATTAGAAATACAAATTACGGTCATGTGCAAAATTATACACGTGGTCGTTCCGGAATATACTGTAAGGTGCAGGCAGGAAGTAGAGAGAGAATGACTGCAGTAAGAATTAGGTAAGATAAATAAGCAGCAGTGATACAGAAGCGTACCAGCACGCAGTGAAGGGTCCCTTCCGATGGATTTGCATACCCCAGCAAAGGTGCTTTGAGAAAACTTTCGGAAAAACAATGTCTGGGAAAGGGAAAAAAAAAAAAAGAGTGTTTCTCTCGACTGGGGTCAGAGGGATATGCGCTTTCATTTCCAAGATACATTTCCTGTCTACTATGCCCCCCCCCCCCCCAAAAAAAAAATACTGCTGAAGGAAATGTGCGCACGAGAACAAACGGGAGGAGAAAAGCCAGCAGCAGGCGAGATGAGAAGATGAGGGCCGAGCTGATTGGCAGATCACCTCCCACGGACGGGCAGCCTAGAGAGGAGACCCCAGCCTGGGCACAGCACGCGTCTTCTGACCCCCCAGAAAAGCGGTGTGCTTCCTATCCGCACTGCCTTAGAGGTGGACTTGGAGCTGAGGTGAAATATTTGGAGGGGGGCAGGGGGGCATAGAAGCGGAAATGGAAATGTGAGGAGGGGAGGCAAAGGCGGAGTCAGCTGCCCTCCAGACCAGCCCACGCAGCCCGACACAAACGGACCCGGTACGGGACGGGACACAATCGGACCCGGTACGGGACGGGACACAAATGGTTTTGCTGTTTAAATGTGATAATGCTGCCAAGTTGTATGGGTAACCATTTAAGAAGAAGGCCAAGTATGTTGCCTTGTTCAAGCAAAAAAAGAAAAATATGCATTTTATATAAGATTATTACAACATACACACATACATATACAAATAAAAGAATGTTGCAAAAATAAAAACAAAAGGAAATATATATTGATGTAATTTTGTGTGTGTGTATATATATATACATATATATATTTGTCATAACATATGGCAAAAAAGATCAATAACTGAAAAAGATTATTAAAACTTAATACAAGGTTACTATGTCACATTTTCAAACAAATAAAAATATGTGTTATTATTTCTATAAATTATGTTATTGCCATTCTGAAACATTTTTTAATGATTTAAGGACACTTAATCTCGTCCCCTGAATAAATGCCCTTTTACGGACCATGTAGTCTCGTACACGGCGATCTGACATCACCTTCTGCAGATGGCACTGCACGCGACCCAGTGATCGAAACCTTTTGCTCTCCAATTATTTCCAAAGCACTGCAACTGTGAGCAAAACTGCAACCGTAAAAAAAAGCAAACAGAAGCCCTGCCCCCATCATAATCACCTATAGAGAGAGAATCAGCATTTGAGCTAAATTGATGCACAGCATTATGGGCCATCACAGGCAAAGGGAGGCAGACTCTGAAAATGACCTGCTTTAGCTCCTTGCTTGCGTCTGTGCTTAAGCTATACAAGCTGAGCATTACATGCCACGGACCCACGCTAAGATCATTTTCTGAGAAAAGAGAGTCCCTTTCTTTCGCTTGGCAGACACAGAGCAACTAGATGGTTCTCATTTGGAGAGCACGGGACCTGCAGTCCTTCCCAGCACCGCCACCTTACCCAGTCCAGCTGTGCGCTAACTCACAGCACAAAAACACACAGCTGAAATTCATTAATTATCCATGTGAAATGGTAATGCAATATGTCCTCCCCTGACCCTGCTCGAAACCGCCCCCCCCCCCCATCCTGATTCCTGATCCCTCCCCACAGCCAAACGTTAACAGGACAGGATCGGCGAATGTCATGATGATTCAAATAAAAGCCATATACAAAAAAAAAAAAAAAAACAACATTAAAGCAATTATATATGTCAATGATGGCTATGCTTGGAAGAAACTTTTTCTGTAATTCATTATATATAAGGATGTGGACTAAGGTAAAAACCAGTTAAAATCTCTCTTCAAATAATAATACTCATATTTAAGTTAAATATATCCATCTTTCCTAGAAAACAAAATGTCGAATTCATCCAAACTGGATTCTCAAAAACAAAAATCGAGACTGTACCATATGCACTTCCAAAAATAAACTGGAATTCAAAATATAAACTGTGTCTATTAACGAGACACTAATTCTTCCTATTTTCTAGCCACAGCTTCCAGAAATAAACTGAAGGAGTCGGGGGGGAGAATGCAGACAGGCAGATAAATACAGTATAAGATGGTGATGTAAGCGTGCGGTTATTCAGATCATCCGTTCGGGGAATAGAGCTCCCATTCAAGCGGGGCTCGGAGCGGGACGGGCTCGAGGTGTGTGTGACGACGAGGGCGCCTATCGTTCGTGAGCGCGGCTGTCACTCGCGGCAGGTCCTGTCAGGCGTCGCAATCTGACGCTCTTAACTCCGGCGGCCTCGTTCTTTTTTTTTCTCCCCAAACTGGTCTCACGACGGGAGAGGGACGGGGAGACTCTCTCTTTGTTGCTGTGCTTTAAATAGAACACCGATATAGCTATGCAGACATAAACATGTGATCTTTCCCACACAACCGGACATCTGTAATTCATACATGTGGACGGATCACCAAAGGCACATATGCATGTTACACGCAAACGAACCCTTATAATCACAATTAAACATTTCAAAGCTCGTGACCAACACATTTTATTCTGTAACTAATCTTTTGTATTTACCATATTATGTCAGGAACAATAGAGAAAACGTTAAAGAAATCTTTAAATGTAAAACAAAATAATTTTGCCTGATTGATGGGTGCCCGATTTTATCATTTCATTATCGTGCCTTAAATTTATTTGGTGGGGGCCGGGGGGGGGCAAAAATCCTTCGGCATCCAGTGGCAAATTTAATAGGTCCCCTTGGTCACAGGACCAGACTGGTCAATACAAACCCAGACAAGCAATTACTTCACACCCCACTATCTTCAGCCGCTACAGACGAGACACACACAATGCTAGAAAGCTCTGGTGATATTAGATTTCCACTTGCCCTGCTCCGCCTCCCCTCCCTCACAAGACCCCATCGACCCCGCACATGCTCCAGTGCCACCCCCTCCCACTCCCTTTTGTCTTGACGGACAGACGACCTGGATCCCATGCTACATTAAGACCACCGTTTATGTTTTAACTAGCCCTGGGGCTAATGTCTGATTTTTTTTTTATTTATTTATTTTTTTTACATTTTTCGTTTTGACGTAGAAACATCTCAAATGAACTACGTTGTTTGTTTTGCAGAATGGCCACACCCGTTAGCCCTTTAAAGCAGCATAGGCTGACAGACACACTGAAATATTATAAAACCATCTCACACACGCACAATCAAATGTGCCAATTAACGAAACACAACTGTTTAGCTAAACCAAAGAAATTCATTTTAACGCCCATTAACTGCAATATCCATGTCGAACATCCATTTACCATTTTAGTAAATAATGGTTTAATGCAGACTTAAATTCCAACACCAACAATAAGCAGCACTGCAGCGCGCAGCCAGGGGCAAAATTATCAAGTTTTTGCTTGCGTTTCAACTAATGTCATTTCAAGGGGCGCAAGTTAAATATTCCACCTCCTTAAGATTTTGAAACCTTTACATTATACATCAATTTATACTGTCCACTTCTTTATCTGTGAGTCTAGATTTAAAAAAAAACACACACACAGTAAATTTTTATATCTGTAAAACAAATTATAAAAATACATGGGTAAAATAGTACCGTATGTATTTATACGTACATAAACAATAAATTGGTCAAATTATCCTTGCCAGATTTTATTTCTGTTCATATTTATATAATTCTTATTTCGTGTGTCGACAACATAGCAAAAGAAATTAAGAAAATCAAGATAAGGCTTTTAAATATAAATCTTTAAATAAATGGTAGAATTAATTATTTTAAGGGAACAAAATGAAACACTGAATATATGAATAGTTTGATAAGAAAAATGGCAATAAAATGCTTTCTAAGGTTCCAAAATTAAGGAAAGTACTGCTGTACTAAATATGAACAGGAGACAGGCTAGTTACATAACACTAAAAAGTGCATTACAATAAAGGTATATTTTTACCTATCCGATAATATATTTATTCATGTAAATGGTTAATTTAACAGCATGCATAGCTAGTTATCAATAAAAAAATGAAACTATGTTATACTTAAAAAAGAAAACAAAACTTAATGATTAACAAATGAAAAGAAAATAATGTATGGAAGGTAGCTATGACGTGTAAAATCTAAGGACATATTTCAATTCGGTGAAACAAAAAATTCAGTGAAATTAAAAAAAAAAAAAAAAAAAATACCATCTAAATGGAAAATAAAACAAGGTCTCAGGGAAAAAAAGTCTACAGGGCACACCAGTATGGAACTGGCCACTGGATCCTGGTGAGTATGATACACTGCATGACTGAGCGGAAACATGACTGCCTCCCTCATTTTGTGCGGGCTAGAGGCATCCCCCAATTAAGCTCATTCGACATGCATAATAGGAAGACTTAACCCCACTGTGAACTGCTGGGGACAGGCATTGTCTCACGCTAAATATTTGCCTAGGAGACCACTATGACTCATCACCACCTCCCCACCTTTGTACATAAGTGCAAAGTGAGAAGGAAAAAAAAAACACACGCACACACACAACCCGTTTCAAGAAAAAAGGGGAGAGAAAACAAGAGGGAATGCAGACACTTAATAGAGATGGCTTCCGAACGCACCAGCCCCCTGCATGGCCCTTGAAAGGACAATGCCAAGGTGGTTAAAAGGCCCCTATTGCTTTTAAGTGGTCCAGAACAAATGTGCTGCAGCCAGGACAAGAAGCCCCCCAGCCGGGCATCTGCTAACAAGGAGGAAATCATCTTTACTGATTAGTGACTTAGACGGAATAAATATATACATATTTAACAATTAAAAATTGTACCACAGACTTCTTCCCCACTTTTTGCCCACTGGCCTCTATTTGTTTGCTTCTGCAAAATATCCCCAGGGAAACTTCTTTACTCAGAAAGTTTGACAATTGATGCCGTTCCAGGAAGCCGAGTGAAAACAACCCAACTGCCAGCCTTAAGCTGAAAAACTGCAGCGCACCTATGCGCCACAAACAATATTCCTCAGTCGATTCTGATTCTCTCTGGACTGATTAAAAATAGTACTGAACTTCAATTAACAAATATCCAAACCCCAACTGTCAGAATATTATACCTTAGAGAAACAAACAAACATGCCATCACCTTAACCAATAGCATTGAAAAAAACAAATAAAATGTAGACATTAGGTGTCTTGTAGTGGAGAAAGACTATAATTAGATCTATTAATGGTAACTGGCATTTGCATCAAAAACAAACAGAAATGGACCTCAAGACAACCACTGACTGGGAAGAGATCTTGCGTCAATTTTCATTCTATAGAAGAGAAATGTCCATTAGAGGTCTTCTGAAGAGTAGTGCTCTAGTAATGTTTAGTTTTGAGCAGCAGTAAGAGAAGCCATCAGTACCAAACAAGTTTGTTAAAGGAACAGCAGTAACATCATGATGGAAAAGTCATTGAACTCGGAGCCAATCACACGCCACATACTGTCAGTACAAAGAAGCGGTCTGTTACAAGATGAAGTTAAACTCAGAATCTCGGATTAAGCACCAAACAGACAACCTTCATGCGTTTCGTCTTGCTTTGTGTGTCATTATCGAACAGCGGATATCAAAATGTTGGCAATCTTATGCAAAAGACTAATCATATATATATATGTGCGTGTTTTAGTATGTTAGTAACCTGTTACTTCCAGACAATAGCTATTTCAACGACACAAGAGTAATATGGGTGTCTGTGGAGCAAACATACGCCAGTTAATACTTAAAACTCACACAGCAACGACATAATATAATATTACATAATATTTAAAACTCACACAGTTGCTCTACAAGTTACATTAAGAATTTTGGGGCAACTGTGTTTGGCAGGAAACTACGTAGCGTCTTAGTTGAGTTAAATTTCAGTTAGAAAATGACATTTCCGAAGAATATTTCTGAACTTCTTGGCAGTTCTATTGCTGGAAATCACCCGAAGAATGAGACACCAGACTGAAATGGGGAAGAAAGTACAGCAAGATTACCGGAAAAACGACAACTGTGTCAAGAAGTCGTAAAATAAGTTTGAGCCACATTTCCATAAAAACTGCAGAAGTTTGTTTTTTTTTCCTGGTGACTCTGCTCTTGAATTATTACCACTGTATTAGTTGCAGTGAGATGATATTATCTTTCCTTTTATGCGTCAAGGAAATGTTCTGTACAGCAGGATAAACAGATTACAGGGAGACTGTGATGAATGAAACTATATAGCTTCTCACCTGTAGCAATTTCACTTGTGATTTTTTTTATGAAACCGCATCTGTGCTTTCACATTACACTGCTCTGTCCATAACGCTATTTTTGCTAATGTTCTTAAGATTGATATGTGGAATATGCCACAAAATTTTGAGCTGTAAGGAACAACTGGTATCTTTTATGGCTGTAGGATGACTTGCAAAATAACAGCTAGCCCTGAAAGTGAATTTTTATTATTTTCTTTCCTACTTTGAAACAGTCCATTTACTTAAACATTGACTTGGACTTTAGGGCTTAAATGGGCCAAGGATGATGGGTTAGAGAAATGAAGTGTTTTTTTTTTTTATGAAGTAACTGGGGATGGTGTGAACACGGATTGGTAGAAATTTCTTTAGCTCATTCCTGGAGCAGGTGTTTTCAGTTAAAGACACAACATTAAAGTGCATCGATACACGTAAACACTGCTACAGAAGTTCTCAACTAGACATAATAACCCAGATTCTGGTACTAGATTTGACTCTTTAAATGCCTTCCCATTCTAACACAAACAAAAACTTCATGGATAAAGACAAGCAATTAAGTCCATAAAACTCTAATTAATACTGCACTGTTGCAAAGTTATAATATCCCAAGATGCTTTCAAAGCATCTGCATGCTTTTAAATTTCATAATGTCTTCAGCTTTACAGCTGCTGGCCATTTGAAATGCGTCCCATTCCTGGTTTTTTTTTTGCAGATCCCACCTCTTCGCACCATGGAGCACCTGCTGGCTGGCACCGCAAAAAAGCGACACAGCCAACCATGGCTGATGAGACAGATCGTTTACAGCCCAAGCCAGAGGGAGAAAGACTGAACCGACGAGTCCCCTGACCGAACAGCTCAATCACAGTCTCAGCCACTTAAGACCACATGCAGACCGCAGGTATTGTGCTTGTACACGACTTTCACTTAGTTGTAGAATTGAAATTCAATACGGTAGAGAAAATGCAACCACGTCAAGATAAATATCCAAGAGGCATCACTGAGGTGGGGGGGGGTGAATCCATGTTTTTTTTTAATTTTATATATTTCATTATTGGCATGCAGTCTTGCATCATCAATGCACACTTTTCGTTGGACAGATCAGCTACCCCTCACCCCAAAAACTTTATTGGGACCCAGTCACATGTTACATTGCTGTCGGCCTACCTCGTTCTCCCTAATTACCCAAAAAGCTTTGCTTTGAGAAAAGGATAAATTAGTTCAATTTACGGGCGATAATTTGTTCTTCTCGGAAATAAACCGAGCGCTTAAAATGCAGGTGAAACAAACGGCCATGCCCACTCTGGGACTGCTTCTCGGAGCCATAGTGTCTGCCAGCGTGAACCTTTAGGTTTAACACACGGGCGTGAAGGATCGATACACACGTTTATACCAAAGCAAAACTTGCTCTTGATCAATATGCATCTGCCTCACTAGCTTAAGTAATTAGTAGTTAGCTTCAGTTGGTTTTCATAATTAAATAATTAGCCGGGTATTGATATTTACTACTCATTCTACCCTTAGACACCATTCACTGCAGAACTGGAGAGAAAGTCTTTGCGGTACACTAAGGTATACTAACCGTACACTAAGAAGCACTTACAGAGAAGGACTAGACAAGGCAAATGACTCCTGCCATCTTACCAAGTGAGCTGCCTGTCAGAGATTGGTGGCTGTGGATGGCCTGGCCTATCACATCCTTAGTCTTAAGCTGATCTTTCTAAACAAAGCACTAACTCGAACCATCAATAATACAATATCACTCTGACAATGCATGGCTAGAAATGGTAATATCACATGGTCAACAATTCATAGGAATTCAAAATGGAACTGGTGAAACTATTTTGACTGACATTAAAATGCTGAGAACTTCATCCTGCATAAAAAACAACCATGTTTTTGAATCCAATGCATAAAATATGATTAATCATCTAATTGCAAACATCTAACTGCATAATTTCACCCATAAAATAACTAGCTGATGATTGGACTTTGCACTTAAGATTTTGAAATGTCTTTATATATCTTTAACATGAAATAAAAGGATTAAAATTCTTTTATTTTAAACCCTGTTAATGTACAGCAACTTATCATTAAAAGGCTTTACAATAACGCTAATAATACATTTTAAAATATCATAAAATAATGAAATGTCATGAGGAATCAGATTTAAATATCCAATTCTTTTCTTTTCACTGTAACTGGTGACATCCCCGTTCATCTTGCTGTCTTACAGTCAATTATTTTTTTTAAATATAATTTTAAACAGGTGTTTCAATCAGGGTGTCATGTCTGGGTTCCGGGAAAGTTACAGATAAACAGTATCAATAAATGCCGATACGGCACCGCACATATGTACAATGAGAGATAAATGGTGTTATCTAATCTACTCCATTAATGCATGACGCTTCACAGGAAATCACCTAACAATAACAAATATGATAATTGTGTCATATCTTCAGGGGAAGAGATCTTGCTCAAGAATGAGTATTTTGTTTTTACAAGGTAAAGTTCAACCATTAATTCCGATCATGTGTTTTGAGGTTTTTGTTTCCAACCAGATGAATTGTAGCAAAGACTTTAACATCATCAAAAATATATATAAAGAATGTTTTTTCAACAGTTACATTATATATATATATATATATATATTAAAAATTGTGATTTTAAATTAAGATTATATATTTATGACTGTTCATCCATAAATCTTGGTCATTTTAAGGGGTCATGGGAGAGTTGTAGGTTACACATCAGCTCATAAACTTTATTTATGAATCTTACAAAGCATGAATTTCACCGCTGCCTGTAAGATGTGCCTATCAAATAACACGAGAGAGATTTATGTTGGGGGTGTCAAATGGATCCCAGATCCCGTGAAACTGGATCCCAAATCCCGCCAGCTGGAATTTCCCTCCCTGGAATGAACGATTTCATGATTTCTGGGTGTTACCAAGGCTAAATTATTTTCAAACCGTCTTTCTGGTCTTCTTCAAAGTTTCTGGCAATAACAGTGATCCCCAAAAAGAGCAATAAAAATCTGCTTCAGCTCAGTGTCATCCTGGTGCTAAACTTTCTTACAGGTAACCAGGGACACTGAAAACCACCCTCACTATGGAAAAAGAAACAAAAGCGGCGGATATCGAACTGGTAGGTGATTTCCAGCATCCGTTTAGGATGATTAAGCATCACGAAAATAGAAGTCGAGGCTGCTGGGGGAAGTTTGAATTTAGCGATTTGTGTACCAACAATAATCACGGAAATCACTCCGTTTCGCACCTTAGGAGCTCATACACGCTTTCGTTTTTTTACGGATCGCCGAATGCTAAGCGTTTCCAGCGGCATCCTGGAATAACACGTGGTAGAAATGGAGAAGGGACAGCACAGGCAGAGGCTGCCCCCCCCCCGCAGCATGCCCTGACAAATGGGGAAATATCTACTACATGACACGGACCTGAGTGTCTCCGGCATTGTTCTGACACGAAGCAGGCCTTGGACGGATGCTGCCTTCCATATTAGCCACACAGTAATCGTACTCATTCATCACGCAAACATTTTCACATAAATACAGATGCACTTGGCACTCTCTGAAATATCACGTTTCAAATATTCTGTGCAAAAGACGCAAGTAAAATAATGTCGCTGATTTTTTTTTTTTTTTTTTTAAATATCATGCTTCTAAACACTTTAAACTCAATATCAAAAAAGCAAGGTGTTAAGTAGGATGTGACTATTTTCCTGTTTAATTGCTCAGAAATTATTTTAGCTTCACCAGCTGAAGTGAACCATCAAAAGCAGATTCCACCAAGTTGTCCACCAAAATGTGTGTCCCCCCCCAAACTTTTTTTTTAAAGCACCCTTAAATTCATGACTGGGCTGTGTCGTTCCACGCTGCCTTTGCAGGTGTTAACAGAAATCCTAGAAAGAACTTGCCGGTGTGTCTGTCTCCCTACCCCGTGAAAATACCCCACGGAAGCAGTCAGCCATCACAAAAGCAACAGAAGCAGTTATCCAGGTTCTTGGTACTTCTCAACAACTGCATCTCTATGCCTGATTTGTGGACAGACAGAGACACACACACACAGACAAGCACACGCACACACACACACACAGCCCCTTGGGCTACGACCCTCCATTTTGCCTGGAATTCAAGCACAAAGCCCTCTATTCACACCGCTCCACCACCTCACTTAAAAAGATAAGACACTGGCTGCCCATAGCAGTTGGGAAAGGGGGGGGGGGGGGATGAATCGCAAGCATCCCCCCCCAAAAAAAAAAAAAAAAAAAAAAAAAAAAAAAATCAGCGACCTCCCAAGAGGAGAGGTGCGGGCGGAGGACCGGTTATAGAGAGATGGGGAACAGGGCGCGCAGATCCGGGGAGCCATCTACCCTTCCTGGAGCTCCACGTGCCACTTTCACAAGGAACGAGCAGTGGCCGCCTTGCGGGAGAGATCGAGCGAGAGCACTCACCACAAAGAGCACTGCTGGAGCAACCCGCGTGGACACCGGTCCCCTTCTCCTCTCCGCTGATCCACTCTGTTGGGAGTTTCTTACGGGAGAGCTCCCATACCGGACCAGACGGAAACTTGGAGCTGATAATTTGAACCTCCCCCCTCCTCCAGCCCCCACCCCTCTCCAGAGACGGTGGTTTTTAACAGCCTGTCAAGGCTGAGCGCCGGTTTTCTGCTTTGTGCCGAGCGGCTCGGCTACGACCTCCGCCGCCGTCTCCCCCTCTCCAATCAGAACTGCTAATCCTGTACAGTGCGACGCAGGAGCCACAAAAAGACAAGTCCTCTTAGGAAGGCGGAGAGGAAAGCAAAACAAAAAAAAAACTAGCTAAAAAAAACAAAGAAAAAAAAAACAACAGGCTAATGAAACAGCAAGCTTGCAGTGCCACCAGGACGTTTGAAGGAGCACATTCAAGTTTCTCAGTGTTTCCCCGCAGTTCAAAGACTCGCAGCTCTGAAAGTGGGAGGGGAAAAAAAAAGACACACCAGGCAAGGAAGCAGCGTATAATTCCTGCCTGCAAAATCCCCCGCCCCCCCCGCGCCTCTAACGAGAGCGACTGCCCCTAACCGAAAAGGCTGGAATGCGAGAAGGCCCAGCAAGACAGGCCTGCGAGTTACTACACCATGACCCAGGGTCACACGCAGAAAGAGCGGCTGTGTGTGTGTGTGTGTGTGTGTGTGTATGTGTGGCTGTGGGGAGTGCGTTTAAGGAAGCAAAACCACACGGTGGTATGTGAAGCCGAAGACATGTGGGGAGCAGGTCAATGGCAAGTCTACAAGAATGATCTGATGGGTGATTTCAAAATAAAAACATCGTCCACGAGACTGTTTCAGATTCAGCTCTGCTTTTTAGAGTTACTTAAAAAAACAGAACAAATTAAGAACAAAGGGAACAATTAAAAATTATACAAAAAAAAGGTCAGGACATAGTTATAAGGATCATTATTCGTATAAAAACCAACAGTAAATAACGAATACATTTTTAATAAAATAAAATGCATTCCGCCTTAACCTTTAAAAAATGAACCATATTTAACACACATTAAACATGTAATTTAGCTGTGGAAAAATAACAGTACATTTACTAAACTAAGAATCTTTTTTAAAAGATTAAATTGTTTTGCTTTTTGTATGTAATGACATGCTAAGTCAGCATGCATGTGCCGTGACAAAATAATAAATCATCCTAGTACAGGAAGCATACCGCCTTTAGCTAGCTTCCCTCCGAAAACATTACGTTTAATATAATGCCACTCTTTGTGCAGCATTTACAGCTTGCAAACAGGGACAGCAAGGGAAAAAAAACAGCCTTGTATGAACACCAGTATTAAGGCTAAAAAGTAAATAGAGATTTTGCCATATTGCTGTTTTTACACAAACCAGGTTTCTATAATACTACATTCCATCATGGTCTCCCTGAT
>JAODKF010000042.1:11171057-11194491 GCA_026779585.1 Mormyrus proboscirostris | reverse complement strand
CTCATTTTCGTCAGCAGATGCACAATTTAGGAAAAGGTGCTCTTGATCAAAAATGTCTTCTTTGCAAAACTTAAGGGAGAAATGGGGGGGGGGGAGTTCCTTGTGACTTGTTTCTCGTTAATGTGCTTTCCAAGCCCAGTTAAGCAGCCTGGGGGGGGGAGGAAAATCTGTAAAATAATCTAATTTGCGTGACTGGTTATTTGTGATCTGTTATTTCAGAGGATGGCAATTAGCTGCCAGGCTAACGTCACTAAACGAGACGGGCGTGGCACACACACACACTCAAATTATATACCTTAAATCTCTTTCAGAGTTCAATAATTCTGACCCATAAGGGAAAAGCTGCATAAGTAGTGATATCAACTTTACCAAACAAGGGAGCAGCTATGGCATCATCTACTTTATAAACAACTGCTGCTGTGTACTGAACCAGATGGCCAATCACTGCAGCGCTCACCGTAGTGATGACACAATAGATTCCCCGGCCATACTGTGTCACCCAAGTCCCTTATAATGGTTTAGTCCTGTTTACCGTTCACTAGACACAAAGAGTCGCCAGACAGTAGCGGGCAGAACGGCTGTCTCTCGTCCCGCTTCGCGCTTCACCCGAGGAAGCCAAAACGAAATCTGTGGCGATTTTTTTTTTTTTTCTTTCTTAAAAAGATCGCTACGTCAACTCCTCGCGCATGCGCACTTCATAGATATGCATGGTCGCACCCCACAATTTCAATATTCAAGTGACTCCTGCATGGTGACATGCAAGATGTAGAGTTTGAAAAACAACATTAAAAGAAGAACATACATCTTTTCAAAGAGTGCTATGAATGAGCTTTTAGACAGGGATGCAAAGCTTCCTTGCTTTCTGAGGGTGGGAAATTAATTACTTCTCATTTGATTTTTATTTTCTTGCTGTGTTTTGTCACTCCCATCGGTAAATATCATGGACAGCATTAACTGACTAAACTGAAAGTAATCGCTCTTGTTGCCTGTTTTTCATAAAATTCTGTCTATCTGCCACAATACAGTTACAACCTTTTCGTTAACATTCATTTCAAATGGCACTGGGAACCAGTTACACAATCTATTAATCGCATTGTTAATCTCACGCACTGACCAACAGACAGACAGACAAAAAAACTCAAGAGAAACTAATCAGTTCTGAAGTCTGAAGTGAATTTTGTTGAGGGGGAAGACGCAGTGGCCCATTAGATATTCATGACAGGATGGTTGTCACGCACAACTGGAAGAGCAGGGCCACAATTTAGCCTTAATTTAAACCTACCAAAGAATAAACAACAATGAACAAGCTGCATCTTCTCGTATTATGGGTTAGGACTTATGATAATGTTCAGAGGCTCAAACCCAGTGGCAGATCATTGATTCTGGACAAATTGAAGAAAGTCATGTCAGGTGGTACTGGAGGTCTAGACAGTCAGACAACGACATATTGCTTTACAAAGGTCTAGCTGTTATCAGCGGAGTGTGGCAGTCAACAATTGGATGCAGCCATGTTTAACAAATACATTCTGTCTGCACAGAGGCCGACCGACATAAAAGCTTGCCACAAGACAACAAACAGCAACAATCCCTTGTGGCACAAAAACCGTCTGATACCCCCTGGCTGCTGCCCAGAATTTAAGAGAATCTAATTTGTACTGTTTCAGTGAAAACTGCTGCAACCCTATATGCCATTCAAATTAAAGACCACCCATGCGATTGAGGTTCCTTTAAAAATGTTGACAAATATCTCTAACGTTCACTAAACAAGCACAATAGTTTAGGGGGGGAAAACAGGCTGTTCAAAAAGGCCTGTGTCGCAGCACCTTTAATCTCGGAGATTAATTCGCTGCAGCTCTAATACTTTGTAAGGGCTGTTAGGCATCTCTTGTCATAACAACCAAATCCACTTGAAAAATTAATTAGCGCTGAAACTAACGTAAAAGGAAAACAACGCTACAGCACCCCCTACTGGGTATACAAACTACTACAACCAATTTCCTTAATACTTGGGGGGGGGGGGGAACTTGGGAAAAACGACTTTCCCAGTTAGTTGGTCTTCCCTTTATACTGCCTTAAATACTCATCACTGTTTTGTCCTCCTTCTCCCCCAACTGAAGCACATCACTGATCATGGAGCATCCAATTATTGCCTAATGCGAAGAAAACGACGCAAATATATAATGCGAATGAAGTGTCATGTCCTATCCACCATTACCCATTATATTCGTAAATTAATAAAGTTCTTCGATTAATTGTCTATATAATTAAAGTTACTTCGTCCACTGTCAACCATAAGTTGCAGCGTCAAGTTGCAGTTAGTTACGAATATAAAACGTGTTGCGCAGTAAACTGTGAACTCTTTTCAAGCTACTCCAAACGACGACAGTTAAAATAATTAAAAAAAAACACGTAACTGCTACCATAATAAATACTCAAACATGTACACTATACGGTGCATATTTACCTCCTCCTTCTTTCAAGCTCCAACGTCCAACTGTATAGATTTCTAGGCAAGACGCTACGAGGCAGCCTAGGAAATCGCGATAACTGTTTTGAGGGCTGATAGGCTACAATTAAGTTCATGTGTTCTTCAATGATCAAGTATTTCTTTAACTCTGATTATTATTATTAATATTTTTATGATCCCTGCTATTTTAAATAAAAATATTTAATGCTGTATGCAATCTTCTGCGACTGTTTAAATTCGGTGGAACATGGGGAATTCTTTGAGAGCACTTCGCAGAAAAGTTAAAAAAAATGCTTCGTCAATTTCAAAACAAAAAAAAGACCTAAATGCTACGTCGACAGCATTATTAAATGGGATCATTAAAACTATTCCTTGTTTACTTCAGAAGTCCACATTTCATGAACGTTGCAGCATTTTTCTTATGATAGAAAGCCGCACATGTGCACCGGACGATATGCATAACCCGACAAACCCTTCAAAGTAATGTCTCTCTCACGTACTGTCGGAGGAAAAACCCTTGAAGCTCACTAAATGTACGACTGGCTCCGGGGATTCGAGCCCATCCAAGATCTTAGTCAGTGTGAAATTTATGACAGCGATTTTTGCCGCGCTATGGTCAAGTTCAAAGATGATGTGATACAAACCTGCACCGCATTATCAAGATGACAAAAAAAGTTTCACGGCCGCCGCATTGGGACCCTGTGGATCAGTCTGGCCCTTTCTATAACTAACATGAGATCGCTCGAGAGAATGGAAGTTGGGATTCCATTACTTGTCTAACAATTAGCTTTTTTCCCCCCTTCTCTCACCAGGGGCTAATCTGGGCTTGCTTGACTCTTTATTAATAACCTTTTAATTAAAACCAATAGCTGTGTTGAACAAGAAATGAGCGGCTTCTCTCCTGTGGAAGGGCAATCAATAAGACCCATCAGTGCTGGCCTGCCAAAGAAAAGGACAACAGAAGGAAAAAAACTCGATACAGAGGGAGACTCGATCAGTGGCAAAGGGCAAAAAGATTCGCTGGTCATAAAATAAAAGCCCATTAGATGCTATTTAATGTGGTGTACTTTCAGTCAATGGCCACAGCCTTTATTGAGGTAAAGGAGAAGAGCAAACATTTTGTGGACAAATTAAGAAATTAAGATCCTTGTGTCTTGGCTGTGCGAATTATCCACCTTATTACCTGACGTTTGCTGTCGCCCCCAGGACCTTTATAACCACAGAAATTAGGCAAACCCTTTGGAGGGGGTGGGGGGGGTTAGATAGGGATTAAGATGAAAGAGAACAGCAGAATTATTAGGCCCGTAAAAAGGGCCATCAATAGAATTTTATTTATTTATTTATTTTGGTTAAGTGTCATCGGCATGTAATACTGTGCTTAAAATTCATCGATTGTGGTCCTCAGGACTGAAGAGTTGCACAGTAGATATAAAACCTGGCGATAAATATTCAAACCCCACCCCCATCTACAAGTGGGGAAAAAATAACATTAGCACTGATGGGGTCAGGGCTGCAGTCTTCTCGCTTTCATTCAAAATTTAGGAGCAGGTTGAAGGGGAGGCTTTTCTGACAGACAGCATCAGCAGCGATTTCGTGGCTGGATGCAGTGTCATCTCCTTTTAATTTCATATACATCACGGTCCGTGTCCATCTCTCACGTAGCACTTAGTAGCATCATGCTAACAATAATAAAGCCTGTAGCAGCAAAAATAAAATACAAAAACAAACAAAAAAAAAATGTGCAGGACAGTGTGACCTGGTTGAAGAAAAGTGCGGGATTAAAAATAGAATTCTGCAGACAGGCGTGGACGGGCAACCCTGATGGGTCGCAGAGCTCATCTCCCGTCGGCCGGCGTCCGCCTCAGTGAGGTCATGACATGGCTGAAGCGGGCACACAGCTCCGGGGTGGACCAGGAGGGCAGCCGCGGCGGCTCACTGAAGCTTTTCATCTCTGTCGAGCAGTCCAGCAGCTTGGGGAGGAAATCTGTCAGGGTCTCCTGAAGTTTGGCTAGGAAGACAGGGGTGGGAGGGGTGGAGGGGTTACAAGGAAAGACGGGGACTTCATTTTCATCACTCACAATACATGGCGTCCTTACAAAAATGTACAAAGCAACGTGTGCACAATTGTGTGAGTGTGTATGTGTGTGTGAGACAGAGAGATTAAACAGGTAACTTCAACCCCGACCTACACATTCTGTAACCCCACACCAAATAAGCACAATCTGCATGTCAAGATTTGCATATAAAGTACAATTACTTCAATTACAAATACTGTCCTTCTAAACAACACAAAAGTGAATAAGGAAACACAATACCCTCTCTTCCCTTTTTCCAACTAATAGAATTTTTTTAAACAAAAAAAAATATTTTAAAAGTGCATAATATTGAGCAATGAACATCAGTTGGTGTTAGCTATTTTCCAAAAAATGTGCTTTGAAGAAGTTCTGGATTTTACACATATTTATCAAAGTGAACCAGACAAACAGAAGACAGGGTGTAAGGCCAGCATGGCAAACACCCGATGTATCACAAATGGGAACAAGGACCAGGCGTGACTTACGGTCCATCTCCCGGCCCAGGTAGGAACACCACCGGTTCCTGATGTCCTCCACGGCAGCCACATCCTTCTCCGTAACCTCGTCAGTCAGCAGCAGGGGCAGGCAGGGCACCACCAGCTGCTTCATGATGTTCAGGCCGTCGCTCACCTCTGGCTCCTCTCCGTACTCGAAAAAGGCTGCCGCCTGCTCGTTCAGCTTCTGTGGGGCACGAGCTCATGCCTGTCACGGACGGCCGACGACTAACAGAACCGTAAACCTCCTGAAACTGAACGTGCCTACTGGCTGCCTCAACTATGCTTAGAATTGAGAACATACACCACGTACTCGAAACACATTAAGAGCCCGCTTCGGTTACAGGATACGTTCAATTTATTAAGCCCCATTTATTTATAGGAGATTGTCTTGCACATATCGATGTTTTGGATCTCCAACTTCACATCCATTTCTTTTTCATTCGTCTCCATCAGTATTTTGTTACAGTTATGCTCTTTTTCACTTTCATAATAAACCATCACGGTACATTGCATAAGGGTTAGCTAGATTTCCTTGAAGACAAAACACAGAAGTGAATATCACGGCATAAAAGCAATCAGAATTCTTGGATCCAATCAAAAGGCCTGTTTCTGACATCGGAGGGTCAGGCCAGGACAGCGGCTGCACCCTGTTTACATTCACTCAGCGCCAGCTTCCTCCTCTGAGTCGCAGACTCGGTTTGGAGCACAATAGGGTTCGGTCACGGTGCAGCCAGAAACACGGCCGCTTCCCGAACAAAGACACTAGACAGTTTATGGAAGTATACCAAAAAAAAAAAAAAAAAAAAAAAGTTAAATATGCATCCATAAATTTTTTGGTCTTTTTCCAGTCCTATAGTTTAAGTTAAATGAACCTGTCATAACTTAAGCATGTTTTTTAAAACCTGTTGCAAAAAATACACAAACTTAAGGACATCCTTGCCGTTTTTAGTTTTGTAATTTAGGCCAGGATAGTAGGGCCTATTTTTTATTTTAAAAAAAAAAAAAAAAAAAAAAAAAGACTGCAAGATACATAGACTTTCATATTGTTTCATTACACAGTAAACCCTTCACAGATCCTGTCTAATTGAATTAAAATGGGGGCGATATATCTTGGCAGCAATGGTAAGCACTAGCTCCAGACACAGCATAAATGCGGCCATCTTGGCTGGTGACCAAGACTCTGGCGTAACTCTTAGTGCCGAGAGCAGCCCAGAAGTACCGATTTTGTCCCCTGGTTTACTCACGAGCAGACAGGCTCTCCTGTGGTGGGCGATCAGCTGCACGTCATGTCCCCGGTAACGGCCCTTGGAGAGCAACGTCTTGTTGAGCTGATAGGAATAGATCAGGTACGGTAACGCCTCCACGTAGCTGTTGGGGGAAAATCACCAGAAATAAACGTTCATTTTTACCTTCACATGTAAATGCTTAGCTGTCATCTGACAACCTGCACTAATGTATTAATTTCTATCCATCCATCTACCTACCTACAATGCTGTATATATGTTAGTGAATATCATCCGGTTTATACTCAGGATTCACATTTTCCCTTTAGTCATTAAGCCTCAAAACAAATTTTAAAACATTATTGCCAAATGTATTCCACAACAAAATAGTGCGGTAAAAATGAATTCAACATACTGCAGTAACCTTAGCAGAAAGCCTTCATGTACAGTTAGAAAACAGAAATCAAGTATAACAATTTTCAAAATCTTCAACCACACTCTCCACGACCCAATGAAAATGGTCCCACAAATAAGTTTTGGGTCACGACCCACCAGCTGAACAACCGTGCTCACTGAAATCTATACACAAATTCATGTGAAAACCATGCATGCAGAAACCAATATATTTCAGATAAAACAGAGCAATTTAGCTGCGTGTTCACAGTGCCAGTACTGGGGTATAAATGTTCATAAATGTACCTTTTAAGTCAAAGTACTAGCTCTTTAAAATCTGCAGCCTCTTATTGTTAATGAAGGTGATAACTGCATTTATTGATATACCTGATTAATGAGTATATATTTTCTGCCTAGTATTTTATACACAGATTAAAAGGTGCTCCATGTGTGATGCTGACCAGGAAAAGCAGTAGGGAGGTGAATTAATTTTAAAGTAATTCTCAAAAATAAATAGAAATACACAAAAAGGCAAAACCTTTACGATGGATGAATGGCTGGATGGATGACCAGTATTTGAACGTTCTTACTTTTCGGTAAACATTAAGGTTTAAATATGAGCATATATCCCTGACCCTACAAGACTGGAAATAGGTAATTCAGGGCTGAGGTGGAACTAATTAAATTTAATGTTTTTCAGGTAGATGACAGTCCCTTGACTTCCCGGCTTGAAACGATTTACAGTACAAATCCACCATCACCACTCACTGGGCTGAGCACCTCCAGGCCCAAGAACTGTGTAAAATGTGTGTTAAGTATGCATTAGGTGGTAAAATGTTGGCTGCCACACATTCAGGAAAATGAGACTGACCATAAAAGAAATTACCTGGGCGTTTTACAAATATCTGCTTTCTCAACAACAATTTTGGATCTCTGCTGCCCTCTATAGGCACTTGAATGACAGCAGAACTGAATTAAACTAAATCAAGTCAAGATTGAGCCCTTATTTCATTAGGGTTTCAGACATTTTCAGCCCCCCTTGATGTCCAGGGACAGCAACTTTCCTTTTGCCCTCTAAATGTGAAAGCCTTGGCACACAAACCAGACAGTGGTGGGGGTGGGGGGGGGGGGGGGAGTGTGTGAGAGGAGGTGCCGTCTCACCTTCTCTTCTGGACCAGTTCCAGACCAATCATCAGGAAGATTGTGGTCTCCCTGAAGTTCCTATACTCCTGATGCCAAATCTGAAAATATATTAGCCATTATCAGGCAATCAGAAGTGGGACATATCGCCAACAATGTAGATCAAGAGGGAATGCATGTCAGAGATGCTATGCTAATAAAATTACATTTTTTTTTAAATCAACAATTTTTTTTACTTCCACTTCCGTAACTCCACTGTCTACCAGCATGGAGGTAACTAGTCAGATAATGGTTCTGTATGGTACCGACTGAGGAAACTAGGTCTGTTTGCTGGTAAGGCATTATCATACTGGACCCTTAGCAAATCATTGCAGCGAAGAGGTGACTCTCAGAGAATAGAGGGTACAGAAGATAAACATCCTTGGCATTCTCAAACGCAGGCAAAGACATTCCAATAAGATTAGTTAACCTTTCGCCCACTTCGACGCAATGCATCTGAAAAATGCCCGCAAATGCCAAGTTTTCCATTTTAAGAAATGTTCCCATTAGTCTGAAGAGGCGGTTGATGTTTCGGCAACGAGCAAAAACAAACAAAAATAAATAAAATGTTCAAAGGAACTGGCTTGGAGAAGCTTAAAACTACAGCAATTCTGACCTCGTATTGTTCCATATTTACTTCATCCGGCCTTATAAGATCTAGCTTTGCACGTGCAACTTTCATAATGTTCTTACATCTGGGGAGGAAAACAAAAAAAAGAACCAAAACATTTCGTATTCTAACAAATAAGTAAATATTGTTGACCACCATACCAGCACGGCAGTGTTGGCCATGGGGGGGGGGCCTTACACCGTACCGCTCATCGTAGCCCAAGCTGGGGTCAGTAAACTGCGTGAGAAGAGTCCTCTCCAGGATCTTCTTGGGCGCCTGGTTCTGGATGAGGTAGACCATGACATACTGTATGCGAAGATCATGTTCGGGTTGGGCTTCCTCCCAGGCCAGATGGAGCAGACGGGCGTACTCCGCTTTGATGGCCTGCAAGGTAACAGAACGGGGGGTAGAGGGAGACAGAACAGTCAGCCTTCCCAGCTATCACCCAGTCGGAAGGTGGCTAAACAGTCTCAGGAGCTCCTTTATTTGGGAAAGGTTCTCTGACAACGGCTAAACAGTGCCACCTATCCACAAGGCTATGGAATAACAACAACAACAACAACAAAAAAAATATGCCAGCCCCAATACAAAGAATCAAACACCAATCTTTGTAGTATTAGTACATAGTTATACAGCTTAACCTCTTACTGATTAGTGTCTTTTTGGAGCTACTTGCAACTCACTTCCAAGCCCTTTAATGCTTAATGCTTAAGATGTTCTAACTACAGTACTGTGCAAGCCGTAAGTAATCAAAGAAAATATTATTTAAATGATTATTTGCAGCAACCGTCCAACATATGTGTGTTTTACGTATTGTGTTTTTTTCTGAGCAAATATACATTTGTTACCCAGATAAATAGCTTCAAACATTTTCTTTGACCGCCTAGTACTTCTACACAGTACTGTACAGGCCTCCAGCAACTCATCAGCATTTGCAATACTTCTCTCCATTCTCAACCACCTTCAAAACATCCTAACAATGAGGACCCAAGAAACAACTCCTAACACACATTTACTATTCATATAAATAGAAACAAAGAAATACTACAAAATTCTAATGGAAATGCACCATACACTTTTCAAACATAATCAAACTGGTCTGGGTTGAGGGCCCAAAATCTCCAGTAGCAACCCTGTCTGCACCAAAGCTCCTGGCTAACCTGAATCATAATTAAGAGGACACTGAAGACTAACGCACTAACACCAGGACGGTAATTACCCAATTGCTTTTAAAAAGAGACAAAGAGACCTCGCTCTTCGACAATATCAACTTTGACTAATTCCGCAGGACAAAGAGTAACCGGCACTGGACAGCTGGACTCAGGAATGCGCAATGATTTTGGAAAAAGAGGGAAACGCGTGTCTGAAAGCAACAAGCTAGGAATAGGTGGTACCTTGAAGAAGGCCGCCTCAGGGCCATGTGTCTCGTACACGCTCCGGGCCCTGCCGATGGCCAGGATTATTCCCTGCATGCTCGGAGTCAGAATTTCCTGGGCCGATGATGGAACCATTTTACATTAGATGGAAAGGAGGTTAAGCTACTGCAGGTGCCATCTGGGAACTTGCACAGTCCTCAAACCAACGAGCAAAAAAGTAAACAGGGATCGCATTCCGTCATGCAGCACTCGAGGATCACACCTTACTGGACTGCTGCATGCGAACAGGAGTTAAAGTATGACGCGCACCGCAAATAATACATTATCGGGTTGCCCCTCAATTACGCAAAATTGCTGCCTTCAAGTAGTTCTCAGGGTGAAATTTGCCGTGAAGTCACGAAATTAAGTTGCTTAAGACATCCAGGAATTCAGGCCATTTAACGTGGATTTGGCAAACGTGGCACACAGAGCTTCATAAGCACAAAAAAGCATTCAACTAGATCTGTGCATCTCATTCCTCAAAATTGAAGTTCTTCATAGAGGTGTCCAATCAAAGAAAATCTGTAGTAGAATGAATCTGGAGATCATTGAAGACATGAGGATAAATTCAATAATACAATTCTTTTTAAGATACTTTAAAAAAAAAAAAAAGTCAAAACTTCAAATTTATTTCTTCAGCGTAAGAACAGAATTTTTTGAATGCATACCAACATACAAGTGGTAGCTATTTTTTTTAGCTAGTTAAGAATCAAGCATCAAACAAGCATAAGTTTAGAGGTACTTCCGTAAGGATTCAGGTAGGGTACAACTAGGCATCTTCACTAAAGACATAGGCATCTACTTCAGAACCATGCCAGCGGTACACAAGCACCCCCCCCCCCCACCACACACGCATGCTTTGCTTGGATGAAACTAAAATTGAGGACAGCAAGGAGCATATACTAAGTTCAGCACACTACCTCGTCATCATAACCGCCTGCTGGCAATCGTGACACACATGGCCCCTTGTGGTGGGTGGCCACCTCGACCCGACGTTGCTCAGGAAGACCTGTGGTTCCTTCCACTACAGGGTCAGAATCAGGGGGTGGGTGACATGATCCAGTCACCTTTGTAGGGGGCAGGATAATGGATCCATCCACCAAAGAAGGAGGTAGGGCTGAAACCGCTGCTGTAGATTGAGCATTAGGGGGCAGAGCAGCAGACACTCCTATTGTAAGCTGAGCCTCAAGGGGCGGAGTAGCTTGCACCTCCACCATTGGTTGAGAATCAGGGGGAGGGACAGTGGGCATCTGTACCATTAGTTGAAAATTAAGGGGCAGAACAGAGGACATCTCTACTATAGGTTGTGCATCAGCAGGTGGGGAGGTAGACATCTCTGGTGCAGGCTGAGCATTGGTGGGTGCGACAGCATTTCTAGACATTTCTACTGCTGGTTGAATGTCAGACAATGGGACAGCAGACATCTCTACTGCTAATTGAGCATTAGGGGGCAAGGCAGTGGACACTGGTATCATTGGCTGAGATTCAAAGGGCGAGGGAGTGGACAAATCTACTGTAGGTTGAAAATCAGAGGAAGGAGCAACAGAAACCTCAGTAGTTGGTTGAGAATCAGGGGACGAAACAGCAGGCATCTCTACCACAAGCTGAACATCAGGGGGTGGGGCAGTGGATATCTCTACCATAAGCTGAACACCAGGAGGTGGGTCAGGTGATCCAACAGCAATAAGCTCATCAGTAGAGGGCTGGCTTACAGGCCTGTCTATCACAGGTTGGCCAGTAAAGGGTGCAAGAGTGTACCTCTTGGCCATCGGCTGAGAAGCAGCAGGTCTGATGACCACTTCCCGAATAGGACAGTCGACGACTGCTTGTTTGCTGAGCACATTTGGAATAGGAATTAATGCACCGCACTGCCTCTTGACCTCAAACTGATCAATGGACACTGGGACTTTAGGCAAGTCAACCACACGTTGGGGAGTGGAGTCCTCGACCAAAGGCTGAGGAGCAAAGGTCAGCGAGGTGACCATCTTAAGGGCCAGCTCTGCCAGTGCTTCGGGCTGAGGGTACGAGGGCACGCTTTCACCAGTAAGCTAGACGAGAAAAGGAGAGAGAAACAGAAAAGCAGGCATGGAAAGAAAAACAGGTTTGAGTTTCAAAATAAATGACTCCTACTTCCTGCATGGCTCCTTTCTTAATCCATAATCCCAGAGGAGGCCGCAGAAGCCAACCGTGACTGTAACGGTACCCCGTCAACCTTTCTGAAACATGTGTGGTTTTGCCAGGGTTACCTCACAGGAATTACACTTCAGTTTGGCCGTGTGACCAACCTCGCCAGCTCGCTTCGTCGGCCATAAATGTCGAAGATGTGACGCTACAACCGCTAGATGCTTTTACTGAAATCCGTTCAAAAATCCATTCACAGAAAAACAAAGTGCGGAAAAAAAAAAAAACATTCATATGTGAAGGTCATATAAGAATAACCAAAAAAAAGTGAATTGTGTAAAAAAATATGAATGGTTCCATTCAAGTTCAAGGTCATAGATCTGATATGTGAAAACTCGAAAAAAAAAAGAAAAAGAAAATTGCTAAATTGAATAACAGATGGGGGAAACCCGAAAGTGAAATCATTGCTGATCTGATTTCATATTATACCACAGTCCATGTGGTTGAAGCCAGGAAGTGAAAGTAAGAGCGTAGCAAACGTCAGGATCGTGCCATGTGGCTGCCTGCACTCGAGATGCAGGAGTGAGGGTTAGGGAGCAGGACGTGGGGATCTTACTGCATTCAGCACGGCCTCCGGACTGCTGTCGTCCAGCTTGGCTGTGGCCTGGGAGATGGCCCTCTCTGTGTCTGCCTTCAGGTGCTCGCAGGTGTACAGGGAAGACGGCTCCATGTACTGCTGAAGAGCTGGGGGGGGGGGGGAGGGCATCAATCACCCCTATGTGCATTACACATCATTCAAACAGCTCTCAGAATGACCCATAGGCAACATTCCCCAGACAGGGACATGCCGCACACTCTCTGCCCCTCACAACAACACAGACAGGATCTCATTAATCAAAGAAAAGAGGAAAAGGTTTATATAAGGATTAAATAGGCAACTCATTTTTAGTAATACTCACTATCCACTCCCAGTGGTTCTGCCATACTATCCAGACACCCACCGCAGCGGCGCTGTTTACCGCCAGTCAGACTGCACATTTTGGGGCCCCAGGGGTTTCCTTCTCAGGAAATGCTCAAGCTAGCTAGCGACGATCTTCTGACTCTACTCGCTAGCTATTTATTTAGTTTTTGAAACATCTGAGGGGGGGCAGGTGACTTTGAGCAGGACTCCAGACATAACAGACCAGTCCAAGGCCCATAACGTAAAGCTGCAAGGCTTCAGCGTCATGGGGACCCCATAAATATGCAGCCACTCACGTTTCTTGGACCGAAACATCACTCACAGCTCACAGACCTTAGTAATCCAATTATTTCCTGCTTCTCTCCGAGTGATTTTCACTAGCATCGACATCTACCCACCTACCTTCATATTGAATTAGCATTTAGTTCCACCTTACTTTGGACTAGAAGATGAGCTACAGACTTGCAGCATCATACCCAAACTGAACTGCAAAGAGATGGTTTTCCATTGTAAACTATGTGAGCCAAGTCCAAATCCTACCCATGCTGACACGGTCCTGCTTACTACCAAGGCTGAAAACGCGAGCAAACCGAGTTGGTTGCATCAACACCATTTGACTGGTCGAAATGCATGGACACAAGAAAGAACCAGTGAACCGAAGAGAGCTGGAACCGCGCCGTAACTCGTGGCTCGGGCACAGCCTGGTTCTTATATGCCAGTGGAAAAGCTCCATTAGAGGCCCACCCGCGGAAGGGCCGGATTCCACGTTCCTGGGCCTGGAGGGGGCCATCATTGAGGCTGGAACAACTGCTCTGGCCTTCCGCTTCTCCTGCAGCGCGTCCCACTGCCGCAGCTCCTCCTCAAACAGCCGGTTGTCCTCCTTTACATAAGCCCTCAAGTCCGCCGGCAGCTTGTCCAGCCCGGTCAGCGGCTGATCCATCGCCTCGTCAGAGTCCTCTAGGAGAAGACGAGGACTCCCTTCAGTGTCAACGAAGAGCAACAGCCTGATTTACGTTAACTTGGGAAACAGCCATTGGACTGGTCAAGTTGACGCCTCCATTTATACGAATTAACTTGCTTCATTTGTAGTGCGGTAAAATGCTGCTGACACAGAGCTTAACTTCTTCTTGGGCAATGCCTCACCTTCTATTAGAAAGGGCTTCTTGTCGTTGATGTACATCAGGCAGTAGGCACTGGTGTTGCGGTAGCCTCCGAAAGAATCCCGCATCAACTCCTCCCAGGAGGATTCAGTGACCGAGATGTCATTGTATTTCATCCAGCACTGGTGTCGCGAGCTATAGATGTATGCCCAATAGTGTCCGGCGTTGGCCTGGCCCTCATGGACCAGCACCGCATGCAGCCGGTATGGAACCTGCAGGCACAAGGAATGCTGGGTAAAGCTCTGTCCCTCACCAGGCATGTCACATGGGACAACTTGGGCGACTCCTAAAGGTTCTGTGAAGGGTGCGATCTTCTGTAGCTGTAGCTGATGCATTTATCCGAGTTTACATTCATACATTTTACAGTTTACATTTTACTCAAGGGGTTCGGGTTATGTGCTTTGAGCAGTAGCCACCATCTTGAATGGCTTCATCCGCTATTGGCAGACAACCTCAGCAAGTTCACGAAGAAAACGGTTCGGCCTCCAGGGGGCAGCACAGGCTGCCGTCAGTGGCACTCACTTGCATCATGGATTTTTCTGAGTACATGAGTTCTGTGGTTCTCTGTATCGTTGTGATGCTCCTCTGCAAGTCTGAGCGAAAAGAGAAAATAAAAAAACAAGGAGAGAGAGACCTAAGTGTGAAGGACAAGCGGGGGCCCAGTGTCTTACACCTCTCTTCCTGTAGGCCTCAGGGGAATCCAACAGAAGATAAGTGTCTGACATCCAATGCAATCGGCCGCACTTCTGATGCAACAGAGAGCCAAGCCAGAACCTACCCTTCACGTCGTATAAAAACACAACTTAGACACCACCCCCCCCCACCACCACTGTTTCAACAGTGCTGTGCTCTGTTAAGAGGCCTACTCTGCCCCACATTGGTATCACCAGGTATTACACATCAATTGTCTATGAACAGAATAAATGTGCCCCATTTTATCCAACTATAACACGTGTGTTTCAGGTTGTCAGTAATATAAATTCATTTCAGGGTTACTGTGTGCTGTACCGGGGGCTACTCTGCACTTCACTAAGAGCTGCTAAAGACTCTACTGAGTTTCTTTTGAGGGTATATGAAAAGTGCCATATGGGTAGCCTTCACCACGACCCCCAGGGGTACCAGATAAGGGGCAAAAAATTCAGCACATGTACTGAATTATGTTTATAAAACCAACAGTGGATGATGCAATCGACTACTTTTTTTCCAATACTGGTCTTAAAGTTTGAGGAGGGGTTAGGGGTGGGCGGGGGGTCATACCACAAATGTCACCCTCCACCTCGTTCCGCCAGCGTTGCAGGCAGCTCTCCAACACACTCAGCTCCTCCTCTGATATATGACGGGGCGCGGGGTGCGCAAGCTCTTCTGGAGGGAGACGAGACTGAGTGAAGGGCTTGTGGACCGGTGCCCTCTGCTGGGAGGGGAAGGCATTGACCGGGGCCTCGCAGTCCATGGCGAGATCCAGTTCTGCCACACTGCAAGGATACAAATTTTATAGAAACAGCACATTACTGTTTATGGATTTTAATTATTATTTTTTTAAACCCATCTGACTCAGGTTAAATTAAATTGCATACTGCACACCAAGAATGAATGCGGACAGGGTACGTGCCTTGGTGCTGGCTGCGATGGCGTCGCTGCTCCACCAGGTGGGGCACCGTTGGCATCGGCGTTTTCCTGGAGGGAATTGCACGCGGGTTTGCTGGAGGCAAACTCCATGGTGTACTCCAAGACATCTGCCAGAGGACACCTCTTGGGGCCTGAACCGTAACTCAGATATCTGATTCCGGGGAAAAAAAAATGAGGGAAGAAAAGGAAAAAAAAAAAATGGCTAGTAACCAAAGTGTACAGTATGAATCACAGACAGGTATTCGAAAAGCTTGCCGTGTCATGCTTGAAAGACAAGGGAGGCTTATAAGGCCTAATGCAAAAAATGCAGGAGGACAGTCAGAGCAGTGGTTCTCAATCCAGTTCCTGGTGACCCCAGTGCCAGAATGTTTTCATTCCAACCTAACCTTAATCAGGCTCAGATGGTCCTTAATGGACTAATAACGAATGCCGTAGGTTGAAAGCAGTGTAGGTTGGAATGAAAACATTTTGGCACTGGGGTCGCCGGGATCAGAACTACTGAGTTAGAGGAAGGGAAGAGGAGCACCACTACAGATCTGTGTAGACGGTAGGCCTCGAGGGGAGGGGGAAAGGTCAGGGTACCTCTCCAGGCGCTGCTGAAGCAGAGTTAGATGCTCTTTGAGCCTCCGGATCTCCTCACGCTTCATTCTTGTAATTTCTTTGTTCTTGTCCATATACCTAAAACCAGGATGATAGTTACATTTCGACCAAAGAAGGAAAAAAAAAAATACTCAAAAGAAAAACTCGAAACTTGCAAAGGACGTTGCACAAGTATTTATTTTCTTTGGGATGTCCCGTTTTGCTTTAGGAGCAGTTTTGAACCTCAGATATGCACCAGCATGTCTCCAGATCGTGAGCAAAAGCCCCTGGTCACGTGATCCGATGACGACAGCGCTGCTTAGAGCCAAGTGCATCACCTACCTGTCCACGTAGAGCAAAGGGGGGAACTCAAGTTTGTTGTGGATCTTCTCTGGCCTTCCCAGGGCCTGGTTGAACTCAAACCTGGAGAGCTCCAAAGTCAGGACCGGTGGGAGTTCGGTGAACCAGTGCTGAAAGCAGAGCACCAGCAGCGTGAGGAGCCGAGAAGGCCTTCAGGACCAGGGCAAACAAGGCCAGAGGTTTCCCCCTCAGTTTACAAATTTTCGACATGTTTAGGTGTCTCCCCAAAACGGGATTCTGCTCTATGATTTCTTGCAGCTTTTTGAGTGCTTGGCTTGAAAGTGTGCAGCTTATTTTATTGCTGTCACACAATGAGTAATGATGCAGGTGTTGTTACAAGTCTAGCTTGGTGTGAACAGCAGCATTCCTCATGCTTAATAATAGGAACAAGAAATAATAAATAATAATAATAATAATACTAATAATAATAATAATAATAACTGATACTTTACTGATCCCCGTAGAGAAGGTTCTAGTAGGAAATTGCCAGCAGATCCTTCCTCTCTGTTCCTATAGATTCAGTATTATTTAACCCTCCCCCCCATACATTTGTACAAATAAATGCAGGTTCTCAACTCTTTCATACAAATGCATGAGAAACAGTATATTTGACAGTTGCATTTTATAATCAACCCGCTTCCTCATTGTTTTGTGAATCTGACCTCCTGTCCAGACTTGGCAGAGTTTTCTGAGTGTAAGGACTCGATCTCGCCTTCGATCATGGCTGCCTCCAAGCACTCATGCAGACTGCTGAAGCCGTTGACCTGGAGTGGGTACTGCCCAAACATCTCGGCGTTCTCAAACTTTTTACCTGTAGGGAAACACACGCAAAGGTCAAACCCAGTCCCAATTACTGATTATCATTTATCTTATGCATCAATAACCCAGTACAAAACCCCACTAAAGGCAAGCAAACAATGATTGAGTGTTTGGAAAGGTTATTCAAGGCATCGGATTGTGGACACCATTGTCAGTTATAAGGAAAAAGAGAAGTCTAGAAATGATGGACTGATAGAGAGGACCACAGAAGTGCTGACCTCACCATACATTAAGCAGGCATGAAGTCATGCTATGTGTAGCTGTTAGCTTTATCATGCCTACCATGTTGGTATCAGTATTTTATTGTTATTAACTTAAACACGACAATTACAGCTGCAATATCTCATTAACAGAGTCTATGGTCCACAGCCAGGGGGGAAAAGATGAAACTCTGGCCTTTACAGAGGCAAAGAAGTAATGAGTCCCTGATCTTCACCTTCATGAACACCCACAGCTAAGAAGCGTCCATAGAAGAGCTCTACCATCGGATTCTTAGGCTGCTCTCCTTCCCTTTAACAAAACAGACGTTAAGCACAGCACAGAAAAGGAACAAGGATGTCTTAATGTGATCTCTACGCATCATGTTATTCCTTGACTTGGTTTAAGAAGATGCGGCATCTCCCTCATGGTCTGTATTAGTGATGATATGCAGGGCAACTTTTTAAGCGATGCTGCCTGGCAACGGGCAACCAGGTGAGACACAGGGCAACTATTCAAGGCAACAGACAGTTGGCAACAACCAATCAGAGAAGCAAATCTATTGCCAGGGAGACGGACACCGCAAAGATAGACGCTGAAGCTCCAAGTCAGTCACGTGATCGCCAGCTAGCATTCCGATTGGAAGATCTCAAAAAAGTCGCCCATTGACATCAAAACTGTCCAGACAGAAATTTCATTGTCCGTAGGAAAGTGCCCAAGTAAAGTTGCTTCAGATACATTGCTAGGTAACAGTGCTCAAAAAATTTGCTCTGTGCATCATCACCTTAAGTGTTAGGAAGGTGGCAACATAGCATCAAAGTGAGGTTACACTGCAGGAACTCACCTCCCCTCCTCTGCTTTCATCTGGAAGGCATCTTCCAACCAGTCCAGCAATTTGTGAGTGAACTCGCTCACATCTTGCTGTTGACAAACACCCACAAGGCTATTCAACAAGGCTGAATGTGCAATTAAAAGAATCTATTTGCATAATTAATGGTGTTGTATGGATGACGGACTGCACACATATACTGCACGATGAAGCTAAGGCTGATCAGACACCGGCTTTCACCTGCTGAGAGTCGCTGGATTTGAAGGCCTCTTTCAGGATCTCCACAGCGTGGGAAGGGTCTACATACTTCCTTTTTGAGCCAACCATCAGGGAGAAGAGCTTTCTCAACTCTTGCATGAAGGGTAGATTCCGGTGTTCCTGGATGCCCACAAAGAAATGCATGAGCCAGGAATTAAACAACAAAAATTAAAAAATGTTAACCCAGAAACAACAACAAATAGCGGCTGTGTTTGTGCTTTGTTGTCATTAGTGAAGTGGAAGTCAAGTATAGGGAAGGATTTTATTTGAAAGGCTTTTTAAAACAAGAAAATTAATGAACGTATAAAACAGAGAACCAGACAAAGAAGACAACACCTTATTTAAAAGGCCCAGTTCTGTCTAGTTAGCCTCATAAAGACCCACTCTCGGTCTCATTTAAAAGAGAACTGCAATACAGCTCCTGGCTCCTGTTATCTGAGTCTATTTTAGTCAGTAATACTATTCCAACGCATAAGATATCCATGAGAAAGTTATAAAGATGCCAGTGAGGGGATAGAAAAATAATAAATAAGGATGTCAAAAGTGCCGGACAAAGGTGGAATTTGTGCTGGCCGACCATACGGCAGAAATCCAAGAGATTCTTGGAAGGAAGGCGGGGCTTCCTCCTGCTACTTTGTGTGATCCCAGCCCCCTCCCAGCTCTGAGGTGACGCTCTACTGACTTCTGGCTGGGTGACATAGGCACCTCCTGTGGCGCCTGCAGAAAATTTTGATTGGGGTGGCGGGTTATATTTATGGGGGTGGTATGGAACTGAACATGTTTGACGAGCTCATCTCATAAAAGTAGTGTCTGCAATACTACTACAGCACCTATTCTAAAGTTTCTCCGGGAAGCATCACGCCACGCAGGGTCTCCTCTGTGGCTCGGCTTTGGTTTGTATTATTTTGATGTGGGGCAGTAACCGGGGTGGCCACGGATTTACTTAGAGGGGCCGTAGCCATCGCTGGTGAGTCCCTGGCCTACTCAATGCTAATATGTTAGCTGTCAATAGCAGAGTTTCTGCTAGTTCCAAAGGGTCACAAACAGGCTAAACGATGGGGGGGAAAAAAAAACAACCCACCCTCTGTCAAGATGGGCAGGCCATTCGGTGCTCCTTAAACCATCACGTTCATCGCATCTGATACATTGTTGGGCTTGGGAATAACAAATCCCTTCAACTCAGGCTTCTGTCAATTCGTATGGCTTTGTTAAAGAGTGATTCTGGAACAATATGAGTAGTACAGCTACACTGAGTTAAATAAATCTGAGTATATTTATTATTGGCATTGTTTCGGCGATGTTTCTTGCTATGTAAATGCAATTCTGTGGATGCAGTAACACTAACTTTACTGCCATACATATGATTAACAGCTTGAATCTTTGGTGTATAATCAAAGATTTCATGTGAATATTGCAGTGTTTCCCAACCCAATCCTCAGGGACCCACAGATGGTCTATGTTTTTGCTCTCTCTCAGCTCCCTGCCAGACAGTCCACATTTCTGCGTGGACTGTCAAAAGACATTTTGGTGTAGACTGTCAAAGGACTTATACACATTACAATAGACCGTAACAATAAATAACAGACAGTTTGATACTGAGAAAGTATTCACATTCACCCAATTCGTACTGGAATTTTCCATTTATGGTCCATGAGACCTTTTTGACGATCATAACTTGCCTGAACCAACATTAGAGTCCCCTGATAATTGTGCAGAGTGGACTGTCTAGGGGTCACCGGAGACTGGATTGAGTAACAGTGGCATTTTGGAAGACGGGCATTGTTCCATTTAACTATTTGTAGGCTGTTCTTTGTCTCACCCAAGCTAGGTGACATCAATGGTGCAGGACCTGGGGTCCTGACACTTACCTTCCGGTTACGGGGCAGGTCATGGGCATGTGCTGGGGGGGTAAACTGCAACACCAGCTTCTGGAACTCCAGTAGGTGAAAGAGTGACTGGAGGAGACAGGGTGGGGTGCATTTACATTGGCATGCCGTCAGCTGATGTTTCAACCAAGACGACAAGATTTTCAACAACAAGATTTTGACAGACCAATTCTAGTTACTTCGTACTACAGCAAACATGCGCTTTGAAAGCTTTGGGTTAAAGTCAATGCTCTTAAACCCTACACAATCCTTAAGAAAATGCGATCAGCAGATGGGATTTTCCCAATTTCAAAGATGGTACTTTAGAAATGATTTCATGTATTTTTCATGTATTTTGTAAATGACTAGAACTTTTCTCCAGGTACCACGCATTTCAACTCAGACGCAGGTTTCGTAGCACACTGTCAAACTGAAGAACAAAAGATTACTGTACTGACAGTACATAGAAATTATTGGTAACTAAACATCTTTTTATTGCATGTTTTGTAATTTCACGCAATGGTTTCATTTCAGACCAAAACAAACAAAAAAAATCTCTTCATTCACATCTTCCTTATTTACACTCCTCAGCCGTCCAAAGCCGCCTCTACCCAAACTGACCAATACATTTGATTTTAAGATGAATGAACAGCGGATGAAGTCATGGAGCAAAGAAAAAGCGGTCTCTGACAACATGGACCACATGGAAAGTCAGACTGGAAGACGGGCTACAGGGAAATCTGGAACAGAATATGAGTTTAACCCCAGGCTAAAGGTCGGTGTTGGCAGAAGTCATCGCGAAGCCACGGCACGCAGATGAGCCCCAGCAGCAGGCCAGAAAGTGATCTAATGCATTTCGACTGCGGCAAGGCGTGGGTCAGCGCCAGCCGCCCGCCCACCGACAGTCACTCTCCTCCCCCATTGGCCGGCCCGCCCGCCTGTCCGTCCTCAGCAGGAGTCCGAGAAATGGCAAGGCACGCCATTCCCCGGACCCATAACGGGGGGGGGCTACATTCAGGCCAAGTTACTTCACCCGGTGGGGGAGGGGCACCCATGTGAAACGCTACGATTTTCAACAGTTTTCAAACATGCAAAGATGATTTAGAATCATTTAAACAAGATGTCGTATAGGAGGATAAATGTGCCAGAACATTTGGGGAGCGGCACAGAGGGAGGGCATCACACGCGGGAACTAAAATAACCAGCGCACAGAAATTTTATGCGGCTCAGAGAAACCACAATGTCTGCTTAAGGACTGAGTCACGCCGAGTTTGTAAACAGCATGTGATTTTGAGGCTTGGGTTTCCGCGCTGGACAAATCTCAACAAGTCATCCACTCTGCTGACAAGGAGCTCTGGGGTCTGCATCACGCCCTCCCATCTCCACATTACCTGGAGAACTATCATTTGCCACTAACCGGATCTCGGTGCACAATGCCAAAAAAATGAGCCACCTCTGGCACTAAACTGCGGAAGAGATTACAGTGAAAGCACACCTTTACTTATGTGGATTGTGTCTGAATTGTGCATTGTCCATTGTCAATGCACTGCATCTCACAGCGATGCCCTATACCATCAGAAACCTAATATAACCAAAAGCAAGAAAGCATAACATTAGAGACAATAACACTATTTATGTTTTGCCTGATACTGTCAACAATATACATGCAAGGGAAACAGTACCTTTTTGTGGCTCTGAGTGAGCGTTACAAGTGTGCACAGTCTACAACAGCGTTTCCCAATCCAGTCCTCAGGAACCAAAAGCCGGTCCATGATTTTGCTCCCTCCGAGCTCCCTGCCAAACAGTCCACATGTTTGCTCCCTACTGGAAGGGAGTTGGGAAGGAGCAGAAACGTGGACTGTCTGTGGGTCCCCCTGGACCAGATTGGGAAACACTGCTCTAAAATGTACTTGTCAACATATTTGTTTAGACAGCACAGGTTTCACTTGAGGGAAAGCATATTAGACCTGTTATTTGGGCAGGTGGTATGGATACTGTTTGGTACACACTACACAATGCAGAGTTCTCGGTCGAAATCTCAAACACAAAGCCAAGCTGTAGGGTTAAGGGCACGATCTGCAGACCCACCTGGATGACAGCACTGAACCAACAGGTGTTGCCCACGTTCTTCAGCCCCACAGGGCATTTCTCACACCTCTTCCTCTCATAGGGGTTGGGCGAGTCACTCCACACCTGTTCGCCGGTCTGCTGCAAGTTGGCCTTGTTCTCCGCGATGCTGGCTTCCAGGACTCTGCACAATTATCAAGGCACCTGCTATTCCTAATGATGATTTAGCAAAGTCATGGTCGTCAAGAAGATGTCAAGGACCTTAAATGGGAGAACTTATTGTGAACTGGGTGATGGTGACGATTTTCTCAGCATCAGCCTTTATTGTCAATTATTTGTTATTACGGTCTATTAATGTGTAAATGTCTTTTGACTGCCTGAATGTGTGCAATGTGCTATTGTAAACCTGAAATTCCCTTCAGAAAAATGTATGCAAATATGTTTGTATATAGGTATTCATCTATCCATCCATACATGAAGTGGAGGTGAATACTAAAAATGGGTGTGAACAACACACTTCCACAATGAACAAAGTAGAATTGATGCTCCCATACCAGACTCATAAGGAACTAATACCAATTTTTGTTTTGATACGGTGACAAATGCACATGCACACGGCAGAGCTTCTAACTGAAGTACAGCACTGACTTGGAAGTCCTTATCTGAAGGTGTGGTACCTTCTGATTGGAAGCATGCCAACATAACGCCCATTTTCAAAAAAGGGGATAGAAG
>JAODKF010000042.1:11157460-11170957 GCA_026779585.1 Mormyrus proboscirostris | reverse complement strand
TAGTTAAGTTCTCCCCAAGCGAGCTTGATGGGCCGAATGGCCTCCTCTCGTTTGTATATTTCTTATGTTCTTATGACAGAGCGGTGGAGAACCTGCTGATGGCCTGCTCCTCGTCTGTGATTCCCGTCTCCCTGAAGGCCCTGCTGGACTCCTCCAGGCTAAGAGCGATGGCTCTCTGGAGGTCATCTTTGTCATCTCCCGTCAGATCAATAACACCTGAAATGGTACCGGACCACCAGACATATTGCAAACAGACTCGGCAGAGCAACATGCAGAGAACAATTAGCATGGTAATACAAGAAATAACAGGAGGCACATTTTAATGACAAGCAATAATAAACTGAGCTTTTTAAACTGTTTAATTCCCGCATCTGAGGACTACTGTGACTCCCCGGGGGGGGGAGGGGGGGTAAAAGAAGCCCCAAAAACACGATGCTGGATCATCGGGTCGGTAAAATCGCCGTGCCGCTCTCATTGCGCTACAGCTACATCGAACGTCGAACCTCCACACAGGCAAGAAGCCATTCTACCCAGAGCAAATTTATGCGACAGTACTGAAGGCAAAGCAGAGTGGGTGGCCGTCAGCACGCTTGTTAGCCTTCACTTCTCACACGTAGGTGTGATGATCGCAATTTGAGGGAGGATTGACTTGAGAGAGGTAACCTGGTCGCCCATGATTGGATGGAAGGAGGTACAAATGATGACGTGTTTTGATAGCAGGGACTACATGTTGTTTAAACCTGCTCTATCAGTTTATTTCCTTCATATGGCATAGATCTGAAATTAAAGAAACGTAAAAATATTTTAAAAATTAAAACGTATTTCTTTTGTCTTGTTATATTTTCATTTAAATTATGTGGGGGGAAAAAAAATTAGCCGCCAGCTAAAGAAGCATCATATGCAGCAGCCTTTGCGGAGAGACCTCGAAGAAAGTTCCGGTTCTGACCGCCACCCCGTTGTGGCTCGGGACACGAGCACGATGAGAATAAACACAAAACCTGGACCAATACACTGTTATGACACCGCATCCTCCATGCACACTGCCTATGAAGGAACATTGAGTGCGGCATAAACGTAGGAGTTAAGTCAATTGCCAATAACGACAGGCAAAACTGGTCACCCGGGAAATACAGATCGGCCGTAAGATCCTGAAATACCGCGTACAAGTACGAATGTGAACAGATCAGAAAAGTGGAGATCTGTTTCCCAAGACCGAAGGCAGACTAATGAGGAACTGCAGGCTGTGCGCCTGCACAGCCATCTCACAATACTGAGTGTGGACAGGGATTGGGCTGTTGTATAGAAAAGAGTAATAACAGAATATAAAGGGGAAAAACAGGAAAAAATCATAGGTGCAATGCTCTACAACCACTGTAAGGGCTGCAGCACCTTAAGGGCAAAATGAGTAAAAATTAAAGCTGAATCCGACCCGTAAACATCCAAAGATGCCTGTCACTCCTTAACGATTCCATTTACACTAAGCCAGGGGTCTCGGACTCCCGGAGAGCTACTGTCCAGTAGGTTTTCTATCCTACCTGGCCTTTGGTGAACCACATCTGTTCCTGTTATTTACCTGAGAAGCCAGGTAGGATAGAAAACCTACCGGACAGTAGCTCTGCAGGACCGGAGCCCGAGACCCCTGGCTTAAGTATTTACAGAATTCATTAAAAAAAAAATAGAAGCTGTTATATTTCACAGTAAGATTTTTTATTTAGTCTGTAACGAGTTCCAGAACAAACTGGTATCACAGGAGGGCCCTTCACGAATCCCGCCGCCACACGCCTTCACAGACCAGGAGGACCCCGAAGCACTTACTCGTGTCCGCCTGGCTGCCTACATTGATGTGTCTGTCATTTCCAATCTGCGCCGTCTGGTAGGAAGTGTCCTCGTTCTGCTCCGGGACCTTGGCACTCCTCTCCGTGAGAAACGCGACTGCTCCAGCTAAGTCTCCGTTGCAGAACTTCCAAAGGATACAAACACAATGGGGGTGCAATGCAAACGTTAGCCTCTAGGGGACAGCACGGGCCGCCACCATCATCAATCACAGAAAGCACTAAGTGAGAAGCCTTAGACAACTTCTGAAATGTCTAAATGACCTTGGTATTCAGTACTTTCAAACTTTCAAAACTACAAAAAAATGGCAGAAGTTGCAAAAGAGCTTGTATTTACCATATGCACAGTACTGTGCAAGTGTCATAGGCAGTCAAAGAGAATGATGTTTAAATGATCATTATGTTGGTGTAAAACTATGCCTGTCAAAGTCTGTTAGCTTAGCCATTTCAAAACCTCTGCTAAAATGCCCCCAGTATTTGCAGCAACCATTGAATACAGCCATGTGTTTTTTGACTTGATCACTAGCACACCTGGTAGAGCTAAACAATATCTCAATGACTTTTTAAAATATTTAAACGTCCTTCTTTTAGTTAAAGTAAACAAACTCATATTACATGCCCCTGAGGAGAGGTTTGGGAAGTAGCTATCCAACTAAATATCAATAACTTTTTGGAGAACAACATTTTTTTGCCAGTTTCTATTGTACTACTCTTAATTTACATGTGTTGTAATGTTAAATAGTGCTTAACATTAAAATGTCAGAACACATGCTGATATTAATGTGCACTTACTACTCAGATAAATGGCTTCAAACATTTCTTTTGACTACCTGAGACTTTTACACAGTACTGAAAATGTTATTATGCTAATCATTTCCATACGAGCAGAATGCTAACAACGCCCTTAAATGAACAACAAAGATAAGAGTGGAAAACAAACGCATATTAGACGATCATGAGAATTCATGTAAAATGTGCAGCATAATAGGAAGCCGTGCTATTTAGACTGGAGGACAGAGTAACCCGGGGAACAGGAGGCATTTTTGGGAGGAGCATGTGATGCCAGATAGGATGTATAGCCATGACTCTCGGCTTGTCCTACCTGTAACGCCTGCTGCAGGAGACGGACGTCCGTGGTACCGGTGACCTCCTTCAGCTGGTTAAGCAGTGACTGCTGGTGCTGTGAGGGCACAGGAGAGCACAACACCCCATCCGATCAAACACTTCCGTGAGCAGAGCCGGCCGTTAAAGGACACACACGTGCCTCGGGGACCTTCATTCGTTAGAGGGGCTTCAAGCCCCCAAGTGAAGGCAACAAGGAGGCAGCTACTGCAGAAAGTAAGGATGTGGGCAGGGTGAAGGGCACTGGTTTGAGGTCCGAGGTGCTGATTGGGCAGTGCGATCCAGTCATACGCAGGTACGTTTATTCATTTAATGGACACTGCCGACTGGGGGATGGTCCCCATAGGGGGATGGTCCCCATAGGAGAAATGTACATTAATCATTAATGAAAGTTGAAACCTGCGGAGTATTTATGCTGTGAAAAAGAAAAAAAAACACACAGACAGGCACACATTTCTTCAGCATACCTAAAAGGAGATTAAGATTTGGAACAGGAAAATCAAGGTAAAATAATCACATAATCACACATTGAAAAAGGCAGACAAAATGAGGGATGTGTTGCGCAGCAGGTTGCCGTTTGTAGCTGAAAGGTTGTGGGTTCAAATCCCATGGCTAACAGAGTAGCCATATTATCGCTGAGCCCTCAGCACAGCCCTTAGCTCAGATGCTGCGGGGGGTCTGGCTGGTGCTGCTGTCTGTCCCCAAGCCTTCTCACTTGTCTGCTAAAGTACACGTACAATGTGGGGGAATTCCTTCATAAAATTAAAAAACATAAACATAAAACAAAAAGAAAAACATTTTAAATATAGGTATTATAACCAATCAGATTCTAATAGGAAATACAGACTTCTCCACTGACATAAGCAATAAGTTTGATGTGTACAAGACCCAAATTAAAAACTGAACTGTCAACACTATAATATGTAGTTATTATTTAACCAAACATATTATCAAGACTGCACGCGCAAACAAACAAAAGATTATTCTGTTCCTTTTCCCAGGCGGTTACAAAACATGCAGCCGCAGATGGCCCTGGAATGTAATACAAGAAACATCTATTAACTAGAATTAACTTACACTTTTTCTTGCGGCAATAAAATGAAAAACAAAGAGCACTTGTTACCTAAAATACAGATAAGAAATACAACGAAAAGCAGCACCCGTCCCTTAGTGGCCGACCAATGACCAAGTAAGGGGCGGCAAACTTGGAAGTGCTTATGCGATAACTGTTTGCAGCCTGCCAGTCTGTAGCGGCATCCTTATTTGCACGTTTTAAATCATCACTTGGCCGAGAAGCCATCTTAATAAGCAGTTTAAAAGAATGTTTTACAGTAAAACGAAACCAAAGTGCGTGTGGTCCAGGGTTGCCAAATCTCACGCATCTGCCGTGACACACTTTCTGACTCTCACGCTCACTCAGGAACTCTTACAGCAAATCTATATTATTACATTATAAACCAATATTTAGTTACAAAAAAAGCGTTGGAATAGTTTGTAAACCCTACATACTATTTATAAAGGTAATAAAACTGTTAGCATACATGCAAATGCGTGTGCAGACTTGTCTCAAATAGAAAATTTCACGCCAGCCAGCTGACCAAAGTTGGCAACCCTGGTGATGCGTTTATTTTTTATTATCTTGACGCACCGACCAATATTCAGCACCGGAATGAGATGGAACGATTTGTGCATGTTTTTTCTTGTATGTATAAATATTTTTCGACTTGTACATAATTTTTTCTTCGATTGGTAGCGCAAGCGCCATTTATCGACGGGTCTTCCAACGAGATAAACATTACTTTCTGAAGTCCCCCTTTGAAACGTCCTTCTTTCAGTTAAAGTGAAAAAGAAATCATATTACATGGCAAGGACCGATTGGGGTGATGTCACTACATGGCCGTCAATGGATAAATGTTTCAAAAATAATGTAAGCAGCTTACTTTCATTGATCAGTTTCATTTTACTGCTGCTATTTTGTTTTATTGCATTCCGTTCGAAGGACACGCACAAAGCGCATGATCACTTATTACGAAAAACTATAACAAGCAATTAAAATAACAAAAAAAAAATCAGATACGGTGATATAATCCGTGCACATTTCTACTTGGCAAAACGATACTAACTAGTTAACTTACTGAAGGATATGATATGATCAACCTAATCAAGCCAGGCTCACACTGTAAACAGACTGCTCGTAAACCAGCAAAAACTACAGAAACCAGACGTCAAACCAGTTAAAACTACAGAAAAACTAGTTCAATTCGCTTCATTGTGCATGTCAAGCAATGTGCACGTTTCCAGATAGCTCATTAACTTACATTAAATGGAGAAGCTGATATCTGAGCCAAAATGTTTGATGAAATTGATGTTTTCCCCCTGTAAGTCACTGTGTCTGACTTTTTCCCAGCGTAAAAGCGCTGTATCTTACCTTCTGTGAATGCTGCTGGAGGACATTCTGCTCCACGGTCATGGCCGAGTAGCAATACAATTTTCCAGTAAAAAAGGAAAAGACCTAAAGCGTTTTAACTCGACAGAAACAAACCATAACAGTCGCGTCCCTGGTCACCGCGGGGAGAACTGCTGTAAAGCAACGACGCAATCGACTTTCAGTTTTCCATTAATCGAGCCTTCATGATAGACAGCAGATTCGTCATGCCTTAATCGTACAAAATACTACGTATTTCTTACATATCACGTAAATCGTCACGTATAAACACCGTGATTTCGATGTACTGTTTAAGGTTGTGGAACAGGTCACTTTTGTCTGATTTTCAGAAGAAACGGGTTCATGAACAATTTAATGTCAATACTAACATTAATTTGTAAACTAAAACAGAATACTAGATTCAGAATAATATTCAATATCTGACAGCTGGCACCTCCAAGTGCATGTTACTTGGAAAGCTGGGTATATCTGCCCTGACTAATCTTTAATGGTTGTAATTATTTGGTCATGTAGAGTAGTTGAAACCGTTTTTCAGTCATATTTAATAGCATACGTATTTCAAAATGTTATAATGAGATTTAAGCTAATATATTTATTTTAGCTAAACCTGTAAAGTTCTCACGGCACGGTTTAAAAAATATATGTAAAGTTTTAGTGACTCCCCGCCCCCACCCAACTCCCGTGGTCACATTATTCATAAACTGCAGCTACAATCAGATTTTCTGCAGTGCTGGACACTCATCTTCCACGCAGAAGAGCTTTGGCGGGTGACAGTACATTAACTGCTGCACGAGCACCCCCTAATGGCGCGTGGCTGTACTGCGTGCTACACCAGGCCGCCAATCAGCTCGCTTGCTGCACGGTTCACTGTAGTTGGCAGCTCCGTCAGAAAAGTATGTCAGAAATACGGCCTTCAGTATTTCCTCATACAAATCTGTCAGATGCCAAAAACAGAAATGTGGCGGCAAGGCAGCATGAGAGGAAAAATGTTGACATGGCATCAGGAACCAATATTCTTAATGGACATAGATTACTGAGAGCACAGCAACGAGAATTGAATGTGAGAATTTAATGAAAACCTTTTTGCTAATTTCCATCCTATTACAAATACTTGGTAGTAAAAACCTCTTCTGTTTCAATCACAATTAATAAGAGTAATTACAGTCAGCATAATACTGCGATTTGACACCCATCATATTAACAGAAATACTTATGGAAATGCCTCAGAATTATCACCAACATTTCAACAGTTTGTATGTGAATAAGAGACCTAAAACTTGCATTCCTTTATCTAACATATAAAACTGTAAATTATACTACGTTAGTCATGTCCTTGTTCTGCTTGATACAGATTTACCATCAATTCATACGGTCATGAATATGAATGATTACAGCATTTTCTTAAACTGATGCATAAAACACAGAGTGGTCAACATTAGGGAAACTGAGGTTTTCGAAGTGGACCTGACGGCGGTATAAAATGTAAAATAAAAATCGGCTTTCATTCCCCGCTGCTGCAGGTCACCCCCGTCACATCGCGGACACCGCCGGCCCCCACCTCACAGCCCGTCTCATAGCGGGTCTTGGAGCATTGTGTCACAGCTGACCCCAGTCTATCCGCCAACAGGAAAGGGCTGAGCCGGCAATGCTGAAACGGGAGGCGAGCGGTCGTCTGAAGAAGAAAAAAAAAAAAACAGCGATCTTCCCGAACAAACGTCTACTCCTCTATTGGTTGTTGTTGCTTTGTTTCTTTTTTCTCCAGAAACAGGACTGGTGAGGGGGCCGAGGTGTGGAATGAGGCACGTAACCCGATGGCCCACACTGAGTAATCGCGTGGGACAGAATGTGCGATATACTGGCGTGTAGGCGGGGGTCACAAGCACAGCCACCGGTACGACGTGGGATGAAGGACACAGGAGAATGATTCTGATGCCTTATTGGCTGACGAGTTAGGAAAAAAATGGCCAGAGCCATTACCATGTCAAATTTATATTCAATCTACCTTGGATGTATCATTCTAGGTTTCTGTATAGGTGCTAGATATGTGAAAAACTGAAACGACTTTAGCGGAAATTCCATCTATAACAAGTGGACCACATTAAATGGTTTAACTGCTCGCAATAAGTTTTTTTCTAGTTTATATACTACCAGCCAAAACTTTTTGCACACCACAGGTATTTACCACTTTTCTAGTTATTTTATAAACTGCAGATTTTTTTATTCTTAAGCACTGGAAAGTTGAGTGAACGACTATAAATGAAAATATCAGTCAAATAAAACAAGTTTCCTTTATAAAATAGAAAAAGTATGTAACAGTGCATGTCTGACATCCTATGAACTGGTTGTGTGTTGATGGCAGAGTCAAATTTTAGGCTGTCCTTTAACTTTAAATGCACTAGCTAACTGTTTCATCCCCTGAAACAGAGCAGCATTTAATGTCCCTTGTAGAAAACAATGCCTCAAATTTTCTCTAATGTTATAACTGCTGATGAATCAAAGATATGACACTTTCTTGCTAATAAAGGTACTTAAATGGTGAACATACTGTTTATTTATTTGTTAGTAAAGAATATCGAGTATATTTTTAAGTAGTGATTGTCCAGTGAGTAACATGCAAATGTAGAAAATCTCAGTGTGTGCGATAACTTTTGACTGGTCGGGCATGAAATGCTCTAAATCTCCACTCAGCAGTTATGGCTGCTGTTTTCACCGAAAATGACAAAACCAGCTCAGTTGTAGAAAGGCACCCAAAACCAGCTACTACCTGTTCGGTGGAGTGTTTGACTGGGGCTGGCAGGTCCGAGCTTTTGAAACAGAAATCCTGCGCAAAACGAGACTGCTGGAGGACAGCGGCCATCTCTGCATCTACCGGGACCGGCACGCCAGTCTGGGTTAGGGGAGCGATGGAGAGTCTCGGTGTATGATGGGTTTTCGACAGCAGCTCTCAAAGATGGCACTGATCATTTACTACATTAGGGAACCCATTTACAGGGTCTGTTTTTAATATCTTTTTCAATCTAGTTCAAACTACAAGACTTGTGGACAACCACACTATTTTTCCCATTTATACATCTGGAATTCGAGTTAAGAACCATAAACAGTCATAAATGGTATTACTATAGAGACTTTACACAACAACCTTCTGGTCCTTGATCTAAACCCCATGCTACTTGCTGTCCAAAAACATGCCGGAATCGCATACCTTAAAAGTGTGCAGGACATCAAACTCAAGCTCATCCGGGTGATCAAGTACAGTTCCCTTGTATGTCACAACTGCATCCTGGTTTGTTAACTTCTTGGACATTTTGAACAGACGATAAGTCCCAGATGCAAAGGTGATGTTGCCTGGTCACAGAACATCACAGATTCAGAAGAGAGGAAGGTGCTCAAGATGGCTGTGGAAAACAAACTCTGAACAAAACGTACTTGGAGAATACAACTGCATATTATACACGGCTCTGGAAAAAAAAATAAGAGACCACTTCATATTATTTAAAAATCTGCATTCTTAAATCCTTTAATCCTGTTTCTGCCGGCAGAAGGGCTACACTGCGAGACAGGCTGCTTCCAGGCTCAAGGTTTCTAAGACAGCAGGACGCAAGAATACGGTGAAACAGGGAACACGGAGAACAATTAAAAACCAGCCAGGTAGAGGGCGGAAGCCAGAGATGACCGTCAACTTATCCAACAGTGCTTCATGAACGTGAGGATGACCTCAAGTGACTTTCAAAAAGAATGGGAAACATTAAGTGCGGGTGTGAGGTGCACTGCTAGGACAGTTCATATCAGGCTGCTAGAAGCAGGACTGAAGTCCCACGAAGCAATGAAGAAGCTCTTCATTAATGAGAAACAGGGGAGAGCCGAGCTGGAGTTTGCAAAAAATGTATATTTTACACAGAAGCACAGCCATAAATTGAGAAATGAGTGAAACTAAAAATATTGCTGTGGTCTCTTATTTTTTCCCCAGAGTTGTATAAAAAAATACAAATATTGCCATACATGGATTAAAAAGGTGACACTACCTGCCTTTCTGAGGAGTTCGCTGTCATGTATGATGATATGACTGGCGGTGACGAGATAAGGGGTGCTGAACCCAATTTCCTGCGCCAGGGAAATAAGGTCTCGCCAGTAAAGGGAGCCACCCATCCCCTCCCCTGGAAGGACACAGCGTACAACAAAAAGAATGATCCACCCATTTTCAGAAATCATTTATCCAGGTTGAGTTCTACCCTGGTCAACTGAACTACTTGTCTACTGACTGTGAGAGGAAACCCACAAAAAACAGGGAAAACGTTCTATAACACTTTACATGAACCTTCATAATGCCTTTATAATGCATTTATAGAACATTCAGTGCACCTTCATAATGCATTCGTAGAGCTTTCATAAGCCGTATTGCCCAGGCACAATAACCCACAAGTATCATAGTCCAGCCCCTAAACTCTTTTATATACTTATTTTATATTTTATTTAGTTTGTTCTTTAAATTTTATTTTTCTTCCTGATTGCCTAAGCCTATTAAAGGGTACTTTTAATTTTTAAATCTTCCTCTTCTTCTTCTCTTTACTGCACATTCCAGGAACAACTTATGTAATACATTGCACTGCATAACATGTATGTGACAAATAAATGATCTTGAATCTTGAAAAACATCCTAACATACCTTAACAGATTTAACCGACATTGCGATATTGATGCTTGTTATTATCATGTAATGTTTGCTATTAATGTATATCACAGTTGTTAAGATATGTTACAATGTTAAGGTATACTTACATGCTGCTTATGAATGTTCTACGAATGCATTATAAATGCACTACGAAGATGCGGTTAATGTAATCCGTTAACAGACATTCAAAGTTTGTGCACGCAGAGAGGGGGGTATATGCAGCCTATAAGTCCTGAAGGCATTCAGCTAAATAACCTAAATAATGACGCTAGCGGGCTTTTAATTTGCATTTCCTTGTGAAATGTTTCTGTTGTAAAACAAGTTGCCATTTTGCTGGTGAAGTATGCTCATTCGGCTGGAAAACTGCTGCTACTATCAACCCTAAATCTATATTAGAAAGTATACGAAGTGCAAACATACATATATAAATATTGTGCTCTTTTGTGGTGTAACTTTACTTAAATTCATGTATTTACCCCATAAAACTGGATCTTGCTTTAGGTGTTCAGGAATGACTTCACTAGAGTACATGTCACTGAAGTAAAATTCACCTCCCTCCTGCAAGATACATCTCTTGTCAGTTTTTAATTAACATGCTTCGGGATGTAAAATGATGATTATTTAGAAATAGACATTTTAATAAAACACAATATTGAAAAGTATTTGACAAAATGTAACCACTTTCATTTACCTTTTCCACTGTCTGCTTTGGGTTTGTCTTTATATATAAAATCAATAAAAAATAATTTCCCATTCAAATACACCTGACCTTACTCAATAACATTGATTTGAAAAGCACAACTATCATCTGACGATTCCTCATTAAGCCACTAGAGGGACGCTACTTAGCGTGTTCGACTCAAGAAACCTGTTCCCAATCAAAATAAAAGGACACAAGGGCTCGCTCAGAATTCAATTATTACCTATGCTGCTGCTATTACAACTAGCAGTATAACTAATAAAACATGCCAATAACACGAGTCATTCACCTTAAGCACTCGATATGCTTCCGTGAATACAGCCTTTTTGTCTGGGCACAAGCATATCACACAGTTTGACCTGAAATAAGTAATGTGAGCTCATGAAGCATATTATTGTGGAATTACGTTTTTAAAATATATATTTTTATAGAATAACATATGAAGTCTTTTTTCACACATTTTATTGTGTCACATATTTACCACCCTCTGCTATTATATTTTTATAAGACATTTAAATTAAATCTTAAATTTAACCGTAACCTTAAAATATATGTGTATATGTATGTGTATATATATTATATATATGTGTGTATAAATTATATATGTATGTATGTATATATATATATTTTGTGTGTGTGTGTGTGTGTGTGCATGAACAGACACTACATGTGATACAGCCACACACTTACACCAGGACATCCAAAGCGTCACTCTGTATTCCCGCTTCACACAGTTTCTCCATGTACCCTTGGACAAAGACGGTATTCGGTTTGTCATAACCAAACTGTTCCTGATGGTACTGGATGTACTTCCGTGACACTGCAATCTAACAGATAAAAAGAAGAACATAAATGAAGTCCTGATTTATCAAAAAAAAAAAGGCTCATTCCCTCTGTGGTGCACAGAATTCACTCACACACCATGATGACTCTACATTTACACGTAGTAATTTTAATCAGAGGGATCTCAAGGTTATGTCTCAGAAGGTAGTACCTTAATGCGCTTTAACACTACACCACTCCAGTGTTAAAATGGGTAAGTAGATTAAAGTATCGGCAAAGCCATTAATATTTCAAACAAAAATGTGTCGGAAGAAAGGCTGAAACCTTTACATACCAATTCCTCCGTCATGTCGATGCCAATGACAAGACCGTCCTTCCCAACCAGTTTACTGAGAATGTAACAATCTCGACCAGACCCACTGCCCAAGTCAAGAACCTTATAGCCCTGTAGCTTTTCAGGAATCACTGGGCCACAACCAAAATACCTAAAGAAAGAGCATGCTTATTTTACAATTTAAACACCACCTATCGTCTTGATTGTATTGACCAGAAAACTACTGTGCAAAAAGGCCTTAGAGTGTATAAAAATACTAACAAGCTTAGCTTATTATAATTCATCTGCTTAGTCAAATATGCATTTAAAAGTTTTTATTATGCATCGTTGTAAGTGCTTACTTTTTGCACACTTCGGGATGGACCAGTTTGAGCGCTTCGACCACGCGTCTGGGTGGGCGGCGCGCGGGCGGCGAGCAGGCGGCGCTGGTATGAAGATCCCTGGAAGTCTCCAGGCGAGCGCCGTAGTATTTCTGTACAAATAAGACGCAGCCAGTCATAAGGATTCACAAGATGAAAAAGGGAAAAATGCAAAAGAAGCAAAAGCCAATACCTGGACATTTTCGTGAACTGATGATGTCATTGTGCGTCTCTGCAGCTGGAAACAAAAGCGAACTGGTCAAATTCTCATACTTAAACACTATACTAAGTAAAAACTGCTTTATGTGTTTTACTGTATTTGCAAGTATTGCTCCTGACAAACTCTTAAACGTATTTGTCAGTGAGTTTAACGTCATACAGGGTTGCCAACTCTCACGCATAAGAAATCTTACGGTAAATCTATATCATTCCATTACAAACCTAAAATTAGCAGCATCAAAAGCGTTGGGGAAGTTTGCAAACCCTACAGACTGTTTACAAGGCAATAAAACTCTTACATACATGCAAATGCGTGTGTAGACTTGACTCGAATAGAAAATCTTACGCCAGCCGGCTGACCGAAGTTGGCAACCCTGGTCATAAACTATTCAGATGTGCGTGTTAAAAACCCATATCGAATCAGTGCAATAAATATGTGTTGCTAATTTGCGTTAAGTATGCAGTAGGCCAACAATATAGGGAAATAATACTTACGCCCGATACAAAATGGTTGTTAAAAACAGGTCGCACTTTCAATGTCTAATCCAGCAGGTGGTGCCGAAACAACTTCTTGTAGCGTCACTGATAGATACGTGCATTGTCAATACGACGCATTTATCAATGTTTAACGGATAACGCTATGTAACACCACTTGGACTTTGTTTTGCGGAGTCCAAAAGTACTAAGAAAAAAAATCTGGTAAAAATAATTTTATGGTACATAAATTGACGTATATCTTAAAATGTTGGAAAGTCGATAAAGTTATTCCATATCAGCATTTTTGGATTTACAAGTTCTAATGGGTTTAAAATATGCTTTTTTATGTCGTAACTTTTTTAAAATTCAAATATGAATGTAGAAAAAAGGGCGTCACATGCGCTTCGACTGGTACTGCCTACCGAGCAAGCGGTTCGACTCTTGCCTCCCATGGCAAAAAAACGTAAAGCCTAAAGCAGGGGTCTCCAACTCCGGTCCTTGAGAGCTACTATCCAGTAGGTTTTCTATCCTACCTGGCTTCTGATGAGCCAGATCG
>JAODKF010000042.1:11057035-11086018 GCA_026779585.1 Mormyrus proboscirostris | reverse complement strand
TATTACTTGTCATAGGGTTCTTTTGGATCGCTCTTTGTCTGGCCCCTCCCCTGGGACCTTTTTGCTTTGGGAGACCCCACCAGGGGCTATTGCCCCCGACGACATAACCCCCCCCAGGGTCACTGAGGCACGCAAACCAAATCCAAGGATTTTTTTAGCTGGGGCGAGGGAGGTCTGGGTATCTCTCCTGAAGCTGCTACCCCCGCGACCCGAATTCCAGACAAGTGGAAGATGATGATACTGATGCATTTTCCATTGTTTCTCTGAAGAGCAGGAGGTTTTGCTTATAAGAAGAAATTCGTTCACATTTCAGTTTCAAATGAGTGTAATAATGCACCAGTAAAGCGTCTTTTTTCCATTCTTCAATATTTTTTCTTTTTTAAATATATTGCTATGACTGGGAGGCTTTGCTGCAGTTGACTATTAAAATCAGATACAGATAGACGCCAGAACCTCACCAAACAGGCCATACTGATGATTGCAGTATTATTTGAGCTAATTTGTTGAACAAATTAAACTACAGTAATAATCTTCTTTTTGTGCGTGTGTTTCTTGCTGTATTTGACTTCATCTGTGGCGTTTTTGGTGTGTTGAATATTGTAATAATGTGTTGAATATAAGTAAACAAATTATCATTCATATTGCAAAACAGAGTACGTACACAAATTGAGTCAATATTACCTTAAGAATGCCACCAAATAGATGCAGCAGTAAATTCTGTGTACCTCATAACAGTCGAGTTTTTAGAGTGTTTTTGGGGACCCCCTTGGGGATGAGATTTATCATCACAAAACTAGAGCTTTGCAGTGGAGCTACCTACCCTGTTCATTTGAGGGAAGCAAATTACTGTTGTTTTTCTGAGTCTATGCGATGACCTTCACTTCATTATCACAGCGGCCCCTTTCCCCCAACTGTTTGACAATAAATAATCGAGACCTATCAAAATTCACAGAACACACCCTTTATACTGCTCTTTAAAAGCTTCCTTTTAACTCCTTTGTAAGTGATTTTTAAATTAGTTTAATTATGGGATGTTTTGTAAAAAAAAAAAAAAGAAAAAAGATAGCTATTTATTTCTGAGGCATTTTGTACTCCTGCATGAACTTCTTTGTTTCACCTTTGAATTTGCAGCCATGATGAACTGATGTTTATAGCAAACACGAAAATGCCTGCTCTCGACGAGCAACTTTCGCCGGCCAACGCTTGGTGGTAACGCTGCTGATTCTGCGGCCCGTGCTGGGGTCTGGCGGCAGGACACAGAGGCCCGTGAGATCGGCGTGCTGCCCCTGTTTACGCGAACAGGAAGGCCTCTGTTCTGAGATGGGGGCACTTTGAATAAACAGCGGAGGAGAGAGGATGCAGCTGGAGAAGCCTTGAGCTTCCTAAACAAGAGGGACAAAAAAAAAAAAAAAAAAACCTTCGGGAGTGTGGGGGGGTGGATGGGAGTTACAGCACTTGGGGCCCCCGGAGTGAGGATCTGGCACCTGGTGAGACCGCTTTCTGCACTGACACCCCCCTTTTGCAGATTTCATTAGGTAAGACCTAAGGGGATCTTAACCTTGCCACAGAAAAACCCAGTAAAGCAGTAATAGTGGAGTATAGTAACGCCAATAATGTTATTCATCGACCTTTCTTCGCAATGTGTCTGAAAAATACTTTAACTGTGCCCCTCTCCATAAAACGTGAATCCTGAGGATCTCTGGTAAAACCATTGGAAACTCTCTGTAAAAGGATCAGGGTGACACAGGAGTACAGAGCGACCTCCGGTCAGGTCAGACGCGCTTAGGACAGACGAGCGGAACACGGAAAGGCGCCGTCTCTTGTGTGTGCTGGAGCGGGAGGCTTGGCTCGGCCAGAGGAACCCAGAGTCCGCTGGGGCCTCGGCGCCTGGTCCCGACACGCCTCCCCGATGTGCTGACGGGGCAGCTGGGAGGAAGGCGCGCCATAAAAGGACAGGCTAATGAAAGGTTACAGGAGGTCGACACTTTCGCATACCTCTCTGAGTACAAGGGGATGCTGGGTCACCGTCGGAGGGGCAAAATGTTTCACTCTCTGACACGGGGGTGCAAGTGCACAAGGGGTTGCAGGAGAGGTCAAAGTTCAAACCCCTGGGTGTACCCATATCAGGTCAAAAGTCAGGAAAGGTATGCGGGGTCCTGGTACACAGGAGAGAATACCGTGTATCCATCCTGCGTGCCTTTTTTTTTTAATCACTGTCTGATAAACTTGCATACAGTAGGCAGCATATTTTCCAGCGGAGGTATTAAGGACTTAGAATGAATTTTCATCGCCTGATTCAATAATTATTAATATTAGCTACTGAGAATACAAACAGATATAAATAATCTTGTATAGATACAGACATTATAGGTAGGCAGATATCAATACATTTTGTCCAGACATATTAAGTCTACATTCCCAATTGATAGTGTGAATCTCTCCTTTGTATTATCAAACTGACATCTGTTCCAGTTATTAGCCAAAGGAAATTAACACCGACCAGCTGCCCAATTCACTTCCCCCACAGTGTTTTAGCGAGCAGCTGAAACTGTAGGAAGGCGCAGCAAAAGATCCTACATCAGCAGATCTGCACACTTTTCGTCGAGCAAAGCGGCGCTTCACACTAAATTAGAGCAGTGTGGGCTTTTCCCACACCACCGCAGTCACTTCATCTAAATGCCCCATTTGATTCTGGCTCAGACGTGGCGAGATACGCAGGGCGAACGGAGCATCGCCATACTCGCGCGGCTATTTCATTAGCGTAGCTGAGAGCCCGCTCAGGACCGATAGCTGAAATATGCAGCAGCCAATTCAGCTCAAACACTTTAAAATCGGGGAAACGCTGCTCAGCAAAAGGGCCCAGTTCTAGGTGCTGTATGATTGTAGAACCATTATTGGCCAAAACCTAGCAATCTTTTTCATCGCATGTCTGTGATTGAAGCCCCTATGTTTGCAGCTGATGCTTAATTGTAACATGTTGATGTGTTATTCAGAAGACAATCGGCAAACCTCTGGAACTCTGCATGAATAAAAAGGGAACGACAGGCCTTATCTCCTCTGGTAGAAATGGAGACATTTTACTTTTTGAAGAGTTCCTTCTAAACAGAACCTATTTACCACGGCCTGCATTTTTGTTTGGAGACCCAGTCAAACCTGTGCTTGTGATTAACACACTTTAAGAAGAAATGTGTTCAGGACCAAATGAAAAAAACTGGAACATTCCTGGGTGTGTGGCGGTATGATCATTCAGCCTGGGGGCCTCCTGTCAGTAGTGGTCACTAAGCTGTTAATTTAGCCCCCCCCACCCACCCACCCATTCGCATTCCGCTTGCAATGCACCAGCAAGCTGGAGGCCGAAAGATTAGCAAACTGCTTCATTACCTTCAGTCACACCGTGGCAAATTTATGATGTGAAATGCAAAAGCCTGTTTAGGCAATTTACAGAGCCTGGGCGAGGGGACAGGGAATCAATGGTTTTATGGCTTGGCCCGAGTCAACACAGGGTTATGGCTGAGCAGAAATCATCCTGTTTGAAACGTTTTTTTTTCCTCCTCGCTCTGACCTCCGTGCCATCTCTCCAGCCACCCATGGCAGCCCTCTGAACGGACTCACATGGCTACTCGGCGCTTCATTGGTGTCTTTTCAGAACTCTCCTCGCCCTCTGCTCAGGCAGGTCCACCGCCAGACAATCGATTTGTTGGCATTAAGTGACACGTGACTAATAAGCCCTATGACAAAGTGGACAATGTTGGTAATGAAGTGTCTGTAACAAATCTAAACCCTTTGCCACATTTTCTGCTTATGGTGAGTTCAGGAATCTGCCAGAAATGGGCAAATGAATAGCAAAATGCATGGAGGAGAAAGATTAAAAATTAGTTTGAATTGAACACAGTATATTTACTAGACACTAAAAAGAAACACATAACGGTTGGTAGATTATAGGTGGATTTCTCCACTGTGATTTGTGTCACTTGAATGATTGTCGCTGTTTGGATTTGTAGGTGTTGTAGAATTTCACAACCTTTAATTAAGATGCAGCCCCTAGAAAAGACAAAAACTACAACGGTGACATCTGGTGGATGGGATGAGAAATGATGACTCAGTTCTCATTTGTGATCCAGAAGAGGAAGGCCGTGGTGTTTGTGGCTTTAATATCTCTCCATATATTCTGCTGAACTGGCCCATTACAAGATACGTATGCCGATATACAACTATTAAATACTGCCGGTAAATTTCAGCAAGCTGTTCGTCTCATTAACCCAGGAAACAGGCCTTTAGCATAACAGTTGCATCAATAATAATCATGCACTGAATGCTAACTGCATTAACCCAGAAATCACTGAACACAAAGAACAATGATCAGTTTTTGCTCTGATGCCAAAATATACAGCTATTCCTTAAGTAATACTGATCAATCCAACCACGGCTTTTCCTTAACGGCTTACAGCATCCTGGAGCGTATCCCAGGAAACACGGGGACCGAGGCTGGGAACACCCTGGATGGAATTCCAGACCATCACAGGATACCTGTATGTAATGTGATTCCCCCACCCCCCAGGATGTATTATCTATGCAATTAAGGCGTTTCAGTCATTTAAATCCAAATACAGTAATAAAGGGTGGCACCTTTGTATCACACTTCCAGGGTACGGGGGGGGTTGAATCCCACTCTGTTTATGTTGTATGTTTCCTCCTGCCCGCATGGGCTTCCTCTCACAGTCCGGAGGCACATGGTTAGGTTGATACCAGCACTAAATTGCCCATAGTTCATGATTGTGGGTGGTCCAGGACACAGGGTAGCATTTTGTTCAGGTGTACCCCCGCCTCGGATTCCCCTCCAACCCACTTCAGGATAAACTGAAAGGTAGCTAGCTACACCAGTCAATACATAACATGCATACACTATATGGCATATAGTACCCAACCAATCAAAAGCCTTTGCACACCACAGGGTTTTACCACTACATTTATTTCATAAACTGCAGATTTTTTTTATTCTTGATTTTAACGTGACGATTTTATAACTCCCACCTGATATATGATAAATATGAAGTTTTTTAATAACAACTGCATAGTAGCCGTTGTACGTGCGAAGCAGTGCTATTGATGTGCACCTTTGATTAGTGATACACCAGAATGTCTCCTCAACCAAGTTACTGATTCAGGCACTCAGTTATGGCAAGTGCAGCTAAGAGTGGAGATTAATAGTCTTCTGTTAATGTTTTTAAATGAAATGGAACAATCCTTCATTTGTCATTTGCACATATGAAAGTACAGGAACAATCGAGTTACTTATTTTCTCAAAGACCATCTTGCTCCTTTTTAAAACACATAAACGCACACACACACACACACACACACACACACACACACACGTTTGTATTCATAGATTTGTGGGAACCATCCACTTATTTCTATGGGTGTAACCCTTATCCCAACAGTGACAACCTTATCCTATCCCAACCCTAACCTTAAGCATAACTAACCAAACACAATGCAAGACTTTTGACATTTTTATGCATATGTGTGTGTGTATTATACATATATGGTCATATGTTATGTACAAGAATTAATACATAATTACACCATCACACCCTATGTTTTCTTTGTATTTATAATTACATAGAAACAGAATAAAATTCAGAGATGTTTCAACATGAAATCTGTTTGCATCTCCTACATCACTGGGCAAAAAACTCACAAGAAATTTAAAACGGACTCGGCATATCACCTGTATACACCAACAATGTGCTCTCTGGCTATAGATTAAATCCAAAAGCAAAAAATTACTCACTGGCCCTGTTCTAATTCTGGATCTCAGATGATTATCTGCTCATATGCAAAGGAAAACAAAGGCATTCAAACTTTAAGATTGCTGATATCTGTTATAACATCTCATATGCATAACTTTCTACTCAATAAGGCGTCTACTTTACCTCTCAAAGTAACACTCACATTTTACACTTAAAAATATTGCCCTCAAAGTTGCACAGCATAAGCCACATAATGATTATGGTGTTTGCCCCCTCGATAGAGATTTAGGTTAGATATTTATAGTAAACCAGACCCAGTATACCCAGTGCTACATAAAATCGCTTCAAATCAACACATTGTAGGCTAGCTGAGTCTGTCATGTTAACATTACATTACATTAAAAAAAAGAATGCAGATTTATTGTAGAGAAAATTAAACAATGAACCTGGAATCATATTGGCCAACACAGCTGCCAGTACCTAGTTTATGAAGCAGGATTGCATTCAGCAAAATATTACAGCCTGTTCACTGACCATATTTAAAGGTTACTGAGGAAAATAATCCAATGTAACATATTTATGTGTGGGGAAAAAGTATGTGAACTGCAAGGATTTTCAATGCAGTAGAAGGGGAATCAGTTACAGTCAATGGGATGACAAGTGTGAATGTGGGAGCCTTTGGCAAGTTTATAGCACATACATTATCTGATCATTATCTAAGCTTCACAACACAGCTTGGTCATGGCCAGATTGAAGGAGATTTCTGAGGACCTCAGAAAAAAGCTCTTGATGGTCATCAGGCAGGAAAAGGTTACAAAACCGTTTCTAAGAAACCGACCAAGACATTATTCTCCAAGAACATTGCTGCCTATCAAAAATCTGCTAGCACTAGGCATATAACAATATATCGTGCGTCAATCAATCACGGTACAAATTTCTAACAACTCGAATTGCAGAAATAAAAAATGCACTGCAAAATAGCACAAATTATTCTTAGGCTGTGTAATGGCTTAGTTTTTCCTAGCTGTAATTACATTGTTTAGACAGCAGAAGGCGCAACTTGCCCTGCCCCCCCTTACCGGTAACCAACCACTGTAATGCAACCTGTAGAAGAAACACTACAGAATGGCGAAATGGTTTTTAAGAAATGGCCTATTTGTTGCTACTTTTTTCATTTTTAATAAAGGTAATATTTTAGTTAATGGGCTACAATACTTCACTCCAACCTTAATTGTTTGTAAATTACTATTGTTGGTTATTAATCAAATGAAACAAACGTATTCTGTTTTTAATTTAACAAATGAAATATTCAAATTTCTAAAGAATGGGAAAATCAATTTTTTGTTCTTGGTTATATATTTTTCTTCATTTATTATTATTTTTTAATATTGCGGGGAAATCGAATCATGAACGCCATATCATGAATCAAACAGAATTGTGAATTGAGCGAATTGTTATATACCTACTAAACACCATGTGGATAAGCCAGTCCAAAACAGACCCTTTAGGCTTGGATGGGAAGCCTCATGTTTGGTGGAAAGTAGCATTCTAGTCTAAGAACCTTATCTCTTCTTCTGTGAAATATGGAAATAGTCGTTGATGTCATGGTTGGGGCCTCTTCTGCCACCTCTGGACAGCTTGCCATCGTTGATGGAACTATGCATTGTGAATTGTGCCAGCAGATTCTACAGGAAAATGTCAGCGTAACCATCCGTGAACCGAAGCTCACGAGAAAGTGGGTCATGCAGAAAGACAACAACCCAAAAGAAACACGTGCTTCTACCAAAGAACGGTAAAAACAGAAGAAACTTCTGATGCTTTTCCACCGGCATGCAGGAGCTGACCCGTAGCCAAACTGTGCCGTGAGGAGTGGGTCCAGCTTGCTTTGGCTTTCGGCTGCAGAAGGATCGGCTCAGCAAAGGTGCTGCCGAATTTGGAGAATGACAGTGACGTATTCACTAGGTGCAATTATTATATATATTTTTTACTGTGTAGCATGTCTGTGAAAATCACCGTGTTGTGCAAGCATGAAATGCTAACAGAATTAGCATTTGCTTTCGTAAATTTGTATTACAAATCCATTCCGTATAGCTGTTCTATAGTACTTCTTTGAGTAGGTGGTTGGACATTTTCAATGTAATAATAATGTAAAATATATGGAATATACACTTTTGCCTTCAGATAATTCATCTGCAGAACACCGGTATCTCTGTGCATTTTGACCAATCATATGGTCGTGACACAACCAGATTGGCTTGGTCACGCTTTTGGCCATGTTAGCGTGGTCACAGCTCAGTACGGCTTGCATACTTCGCAGTGGAAAACTGCCAGTTCTTGGTACAGGCTGGATATTTCTAAAATTACACTAAGCCATTGTGCAGGACTGATCAACAGTTACCAGAAACGTTTAGCTGAAGTTACTGCTGCACAAGGGGTCACAACAGGTACTGACGTTGCTCCTATAAACTGTTTTGGGTAGGACTTCCTCAAGCTTCTCACAATAAGTTGCTGGAATTTTGACCCACTATTTCTGACAGAACTGAGCCAACTGACAGGTCTGCAGACCCCCTTGTCTGCAGGCCCCCTTGTCTGCGCATGCTTTTTCAGCTCTGACCACAAATTTCTTGTATCAGGTTGAGGTCGGGGGTTTTATGAAGGCCACCCCGGTACCTTGACTTTGATGTCCTTAAATCTTTTTCCCACAACTTCCAAAGTATCACGAGGAAGGAAAATTATGCGGACATATTGAAGCAACATGTCAACACATCAGTTAAATCTCGGTCACAAAAAAAAAAAAAAAAAAAAAACTAGAAATAGAAATATAAATGTTCACCAAATGCCAGGAAATGCCTGTAGAAATGCTTGGTATTTCTTTAAATAAAATGTTATTTTTTTTTTTTGTTTTAATATGAGCAAGGTAACTGGCAACAACAAAATCAACAACAAGAAAAAGAACATTAAGACGATGATGATGCAGATGAAGAATATACTCTCTCACTCTATGGACACCAGGCATAAGTGCTGGATGCCTGTCCTTTATACATTTCATCACAGCTGGGGAAGTGGATTTTTATTTATTTCCTGATTGATCTGACTAGCAGCTATAAATACTCAAATAAGAGTGGAATGTGACAGATGCCGCTGCGGTTGGTGATGCTTAACTTAAGGCTGATAGCTCAGTTTCCAGGAGAATCCCAGCTGCACTGCCGTAGTACTTAATCGGTTTTGCTCCATTTGAATGCACAACTGTATAATTAGATAAGAAGAGCAAAAAACAAAACCCAAAAAAAACCAAATAGGTTTTTTATCTGAAATCGCTACTACTGTTACTGTCACAAGCTCCTACAAATAACCCCAACACTTTCGAGAGATAAATGCTTATATTATCAATAATAATAATAATAATAATAATAATAATAATAATAATAATAATAAGGATTATAGGCATAGGGTAAGCACAGCAAATATCAATAACGTCTAATATGATACAAGTCGGTGAAACAGGCTATTTCAAAGCAACTTTCAAAATTATAGCCGTTTTCTTACGGAAAAAAGTCACGAAAAATCGAAGGCGTAGATATGCAATTTTATAAATCACTTTCGCCTGCATATAAATAACCCCGCCTGCTGGTTCATAGATTTAATCAAGATGAATATGGGTCAGATGCATTTTAATCTCTCAGTCTTAACTTCCTTTTCCATTACCTTTCGGTATTTGTGAAGGACGCCCGTTCGACGTTAAAACTACGGCTTAAGCCCCAAACTTTAACCATAACCCGCCCACACTTTGGCGCGTTTCGGAAACCCGGAGCTGCTCACGTTCGCCGGCGGAAAGAAACAGAAAAGCACGAAGAGTACCGAACGTGCGGGGCACTTTCTCCCGCAGGAAGTGGCGGAGAAAACCCCGCAGGTCTTTCCCAGGCGATATTTGTTTCTTTGGTTTATCATTTGATTAAAAAGGGTGATAAATAATACAAAAGAGCCCTCCTCCAAACCATGGGAGATTTGGCTGCCGTGGCATTTTCAACAAACCCATTACTCAGTGAAGCCAGCTCTCACGCATCTGGCGTAATATTCACACCTTCTGACTCTCACGCTCACACAAGAAATGTTACAGAAAATCTATATTATTCCGTTATAAACCTAAAATTATCTCAATCAAAAGCGCTGGGGCAGTCGGCAAACCCTACAGACTATTTACAAGGTATTAAAACTGTTACATACATGCAAATGCGTTTATTAATTAGATGACATATGAAGATTAAAGGGGAGCTCAACAAAAGAAATGGTAAATAATAACAAATAAAACGTGAAGAAAAATTCAGAAGTACAAAAGTGGGGGAAAAAGATGGAATATCATTGTTCTGCAGTGGTGGGTCCTCAAGCACCTACCTCTCAGCAACAGTGCCGTGTTGCAAGACCCTGGCCATTGCCCTGTGCATTTGATGCAACAACCCACCCACTATATCTTCAGCATCTGGGGTTTGACCTACTTCTGTACAAGACACAATAGGGGTCAGTAGCTGTGTCGGCCGCCTTCTGGCGCTCATCTGGAGCTCAGGTCCCTACTTTCTGTCCTGCGTGGGACGTACCAAACAAACCCGGCGGTCGACAGACCACATTGTGGCACCCCTGATGTAAGCCGAGTGGTACATTATCTAAAGCAGTCGATGGCTACTTAAACGCAAGTCGAGCCTGCGATTTGCCCAGCAATATCTGGCCTCTCTAAATGCTTGCTGCATAAAAGCGAAATGCTTGCCCAGAGTGGTGTATACGCTAATGCAGCCCATAAACGTAAGCCATCCACGCAACAGTGCAGCAAATATTTTCGGAAGACACGCGCAGGGGTTCCAGGACTGAATCATCGCTTTGGCAATCCCTATAATGTTAACGTTGTGTAAAGATCTTCTGTTTCCAAATATCCCTCGTCGACGTAACTGGCTCCGTAATCCGATACTTGGTGCAAAACGAGGCATTTATGCAGTGGATTATAAAACAAATATTATATTACAATGCCTGTAATTGAGTAATTCGATACACAGGAAATAACGCCGCAAAGTAAATAATGTACAGTAACAAACAGTAATGCTAAAAGATTCCACCCCCCTTTCAATTTGCATTTAATCTCTGCATTCATATCTACACATCTAAACCCACTAAGGTCATATAAATTGATAAACAAATGTATGAACCTGCCTAATCTGATTAACGAATTTAATTAAACTGACATTTCCTAAGAGTAACATATTTGTGACTTCTTATACCTTATGCATCACGCTGCAGCATGCTTTTTGAAAATTAAAAACCCCTTTCAATCATACACCCGCTATCCTGCTTAAAACACGCGCAAGCAATAAATGTTATATAACTACAGCAATTTAATTGCAATTGCATGTTGATGTTTGCACTTAAGAAATGAAAATGTGTTATTTATTCATTCCAAGTTTTTATTGGAAAAAGACCACCTCAGTCCTGGAAAACAAAGTCATAGAGAGAAACATGTGCTCAAGTTCACCCGATTTTTAAAAGCTTATTTAGTGGAAGCAGTTAAACATGCTACGAAAAAAAAAATGTAGGAAACTACAGTGAATATTAATTGGTTCTCCAATAACCCTTGATACAAGATCATGACCTGCAGCAAAACCAGTTGTCACAGACAGGGAGTTGTTTGTTTGCTGCCCGGGTTCTGATCCTGTCCCACGCAGGGTGGGGGTGTGGGCTGGGGTCATGGAACAGCTGCTGTAAAGCCTAGTGAAGCAGTGGCTTCCTGCATATAGAGGATTATGGGCAGGATTTCAGCCAGTGCTAATCTGGGGGACAGAAGGCAGCTGACCGGAGAAGGGGCAGCTTGCCGGCACTGGAGCTGCAGTGTTACATCATACACTGCACTGGGATCTTGGGACAACGAAACGACTCAGCGAAATGAACCTCTTCTGCTTCTCCCTGGTAAGGTAGCCTTTTAGAGCCGTCTTAGTTCTAATGTGGGTGCAGTGGAAGGGGTTCTGTCTTTTGAATATCATTGTGCTGTGCCGAAGATGTGTTCCCTGCATCAGCAGGTCAACCTGCTTCCATGGGCTTTAATGAGATTTGAGAATGTCCCGTATCTGGACTTTGCTACAAACTGGCAGGTTCGGTAAATTTTTAGTCAAGTGGTCTAAAGCCTTCTGATAGCAAACATGTAGAGCAATAGTCACCAACTGATTGATCGTGATCATCAGGTTGTTGGTAGTCGATTGTGACAATCAGACTGGCTTCCCCAACTGGCAAAGTCCACTGACACAGCATCCCACACCCCATTGCAAAAAATACTGTCATAATTAGGTAGCTCGCCAGATTATTTTGGTTGGAGACCATTGGTATGGAGGTAAGATGACCTCGATGTCTCTGTTTTGCATCCTACCTGCATCAAGCTGTCATTGTTCTTCGAAGAAGGAAGGATGAGCAGCTATTGCTTTAATTAATTATCAATCAATCAATGACAAAAGATGAAAAAACTCAATGAAGGCTGAATGGGGAATGAAATGGGCAGATTCTTAGACAGATGTGATGGAATACGTTGCTTTTAGAAAAATGAAAATTCACCGTAAGAGATCTTGAAGCATGAGGATTGCAGAGGTATAGAGGTATAGATCTTGTTTCAGAGCTAATGTCTGAAAGTATTTGATTTCAAGTTCATTGGTAGACGACTTGCATGGGAACCCATAATCTGGGTAAGCTGTAGGGCACTGAAGGACGGCGACAATCAGTAATTTTGAGCCGACGATAAGCTTCTGTTGCCAGATTACCGATTCCTGAAAAGACTGTTTTACGGGACGGCAGGGCTGACTCACACAACAAATTTTGATAATTGGGATTTACTGCATTTCTGTTTTTTTCAAAGTTGTGTATAACCTAGTAACTTACCATAACCTGGGACTTTATGGCCTTGTGTAAGATTGAGTGTTGGTTATTTCAGGGTAGAAAATATAACAAACAGTGCTAAGAAATGCTACGGAAACAACATTTCCTGCTGGGTTATGCTGAGAGGTACATACTCAAAGTAGTTATTAGGCTTAATGAACCAAGTTAGCCATTTTGTCAGTACTGGAGATGATGTTACTTTTTATGGCTGAAGAAACTGACCACCCAGAACTCCCCCAAGACCAGGACGTCGAACTGCTGTTCTAAGCCAGTGTTTCCCAACCTGATCCTCAGGGACCCCCAGACATTCCATGTGTTTGTTCCGACAGCAGGGAGGGAGCAAAAATGTGGACTGTCTGGGGCTCCCCAAGGACCAGGTTGGGAAACACTAAACAAACTGCTCTTATTGTGCATTTTCCTTGCTGTGTTTTGCAGGAAGGCTCTATGGAGAGTCTGTATGAGCCAGTCAGGGAAGGCACCGACACACAGGTCCTCGCAGTTCCCAGCAGGCCTTGTAGCAGGGAGGTCCTGCTGGATGAGGACACCAAGGGGCATGGCTCCGCAAAATCTACCTCCATGGTGAGTGCCATCACTTCTGCTGTGGTCACAGTTACACACGACTGAGCTTCAGTTAATTACATGGTGCTTAATAAGTCAGTCATAACCTCAATATTCACAGAGCACCATACCTCCACATCAGTAAAAACAGAAAAAAAATGCCATTTGTATTATATATTACAGTCAGATTGACCTTCTTAAACCAAACATTATTACTTCATAGCAATCATACAATGTTAATACGGTATTTATATTCATTACCATCCACCTTATAGTTTCTAATAACGCAAGTGGTTAAACTGTCATATATTATGCAAATCCGTGTTATGATAAAAATGTCTTTAAGCGCATCAACAAGTTTCTCCTAGGTTTTCCATTCAGTTTACATGTATTATGGTCCAACTTCCACCTATACTTCTGTTAAATAGAAAGATACGAAAATGTAACCTGGTGCTGGTGAATATTTCTACGCTCACAGATAATAGCCGGTTAAAGATGTGGACTGAGTGAGGCTCTGTCCTAGACAGCACATCCGGCCTTTGCAAGATGCTCACTAGACAAACTGAGAGCCATTACTCCTCCTCAGCTGCAACAGGAAACACACACAGTGGGGGCATATAGACTCCTTTTCCCACGGAGCTGATGCCACAATCAAACCCACAACCAACGTTGTTGTGAATCGGAGCTTCGCTGTTTTGTACTGCGCTTCTTCACAGCATATGATTACCATTTAAATAGTTACTTTATATGTTCCGATGCGGACAGATGCACGAAATAAATACTTCTGAAAACATTAAGATGTGTCCCTCTTACTTCCCACAGAAGCATTCCCGACTTCACCATGACGGCGCCAAAAAGAAGAAGATAAAGTCAGTTTTGTTTCTGTTTTTGTTCACTTTTGTTTCTTCTAAGTTATCCAGACAGGAGACATTACTGAAGGAACAAGTAATGAATACCACATGTGAAATCTTATATTTCTTCATTAATGAATCATGAAGCATCACGATGAGTTACTATGTTACTATATCTGTTAATGCTGTAAATCTTTGTGAACTACTGAAGGAACTACTAGGGAACTACTGAAGAAGTCATGAATAACACAAGTGAAATGAACAAACGATCAGTATGACACGCTTTTTATCTCAATGATGAACAATCATGTGATCAGTACTTAAGGAACTACTTCATATATTAATTATTTGTACTTCAGAAGACCCTACTAAGTATTTGTGCCCCATCAAGAAAAGTTTTACCGAAAAATCTTTTAGAGGCATTCACAGCACCAGAGACACCCAGTTATACTGGAATTTTTTCCCAGTGCTGTGAAAGCTGTTTGGTCAGCCATGCCTGGTACCTAGACCCCTTCCATATGAAAAAACGTTTGGTTTACAGTAAGAAAAGAAATTACAAAATGAAATTTTCCTTTTAGTTAATCTGTGAAAGAAAATAGATCTGCAGGTGGGCTGATGTAATTTCTCCCTCAAAGGTGTAAGATGCACGTTACAAAAATACTGCTTGCCTGATGCATGTGTACAGCTGGGCAGCCACAACACCCGAATCGCTTAATTCCCATTCAGATTTCACAGGCTTTATTATGCGGTGTTTTTAGATGTTTTTTAAATGGTGGACATCACCTCATGGGCATTCAAAGCCAAAGCCATCCTGTTCACACACTTACAAATCCTGAACCTTTTCTGCTGGATCATGACAGTTAAAGAACAATTCCGTTATAAGCGACTTAATCTGACGTTCGTGCACTTTGTATTGTAAGTGTGCTCGCTGGGCACATTAATATTTAACGTGGAGTATTTTTTTTAATATTTGTGCACTGTGATGGCTCATAAAATAAGCTTTCAAATGACCTTAGTGAGTTTTCATCTGAAATGAATAATGAAAGTGAAGATGACAGAATGCATGTTTGATAAGGTCTGTTTCACTCATGTTAAGACTACTGACAGTATGGGCCCATTGGAGTTCTTATCACTACCAAGAAAATGAGTAAAAGCAGGGACTCATTGCAGTACATACCACTGTTAAATGCACTTTGGTTGCTGTCATAAAGTCATAAAATGTAGTTAATCTATCAACTCACAATTGGTGTTATGTCTTAGTAACGTACATGCCATAAATGAATTATTCCAGACTATAAATTCACAAAATACAATAATTTACATTACTTCTCGTCTCTTATTTGATAAAAATAAATAAACCTGACCCAGCTGGATTGAACAGTAAGAAATTGTGGTACCTGCATGTGTGAATATGTTTTAAATATGAAAATGATGACAGTTCTATTAATCTTTCTTGCTTTAGGACCTTAACGCCAAAATCAACATCGGGTACAATAGGTGCGTCTTAAATAACTCCATTGTTTTTTTTTTCTTTTTTATGGATAAAGCCTTGATTACTCAGTGAATTTAATGAAAAGAAGAATTATGATGTCATGAGCCATCTGGTTAAACTAGCTGAGGAGGTGCTAACAGGCTAACAGGCAAGGTGTGAACTACATTAAAATACCAACCTAGCAAACAGAAACACTGGCAAGCATTTTAGAGATGACAAGTGTCATTTGAAAATGTCAGCGTTCACTATTCATTTCCTTGTTTATACCCAAGAATTTAATACGGAGCTATTACAAACATGATAACTACTGCACACTGTAACCCACTTTGACTCTGTTTTATTTCTGGAATCCACTAAATTTATGCAACCCCCTTGACAAATAAATCCTTAGTGGAGTTTGATTTGGGTCCCCTGTTGCAGATGACATCTCCTGCTGCCATAACATTTATTGGCAAACACCCAAGAAGGGAGAGGATTTATTTCTCATCAGAGGCAATCAAAAAGGAGGTAGAGTGTCATGGTTTTCCATATGGTTTTCTGTTCCTGTAGATGATGTGAGATTTCCCAAAAACCACTTTACTCACTGAGAATCGAACTCTAAATAACTCTAAATCACTAAAAAAAATAAATACAATAAACAAAACAGGATTATAATGCTGACTAGGTGGTATATGATATTAATATTCACCTTTATGCTACAATAAAAAATCATTTGGAATTTGTTCTAATTTGTATAGGGTCTGAAAGTGTAGCCCCAAAAAGCTGTTCATGTGGGGTATAATTACTGAAATTACTAAATGCAAATTATAGCGCCCACAAACGGAGTCTGCGGCAGTTATGACACTTATTTGGCTGAAATAATGTAACGTTTCAGAAATGTGGAAGGACGCACCACTGACTGAGCCCAAGATAGAAGAGAAAAGCCAGCAGACTTCCAGAAGGGGGAAGAAGGAACTGGTTGTCGAGGTAGAGGAAGTAAATGTTTCATTTAAAGATGTAACTATCTGCAATGATTCAGAAATAAATCTTATGGCCAGAGGGCACTCGGGGTGTTAGTGAGCGAAATCGAGATGATAACTCTTCTCCAAACCTGACATTATCTACTGTTTTATATCAGTATGTTAACAGGCACAAAAAAAAAAATCTCCTTAGAATTAACAAGCAGCTTGTCCTTTGGGGACAAATAGATTTCACGCTGCCCTTTTAATCCATGTACTATGGCATTTTAAAGCTTCTCACGAACAAATCTCTAGTGATACCACACAGATGAAGGGCAGACCTGTCAAGATCAACATGCGGGTTTGCAGACTCGCTACAGTACGCTGACTGGACAATGCTGCGTGTGCTGCATAATGAAGCATCTTTGGAAAATGATCTACGCCAAGGGCGTATAGTTAGGTATGGGCAGTAGGGACATATCCTTAATAACACTGTGGGAGGACTGGGTGTATTTAGGGGGTCGGGGGTTGAGGGCTGATTTGGTCCCTATCATTGTTATGACCAAACTCACGCCCTCTAACTCTACAAGGTCATAAGAAAAACACAGTTGAAAAAACCGATATGAATATCATGCATCCTGCATTCTGTAATGGAGCAACTGCAGAGGTTTACGGTGCACACTGAACACAACGCGATTTTTAAAAGTCAAGGTACAGAACTGAATCTATCTGAAGCAATATTTGTAGCCCAAATTCATTACTGAGATTGCAGAGTGACAAGGATATTTGGATATTTTTATATTTACTAATCACCAAATTCTAAAATTCTATTTACTCTCAGCCCACTTTGTTTTTTGTAGGCGCTGTAATTGAAATTTCTTATGGGATAATATTATTCAGATTCTGATTCTGATAACTGTATATATATATAATTTAATTTTTTTTGTATTTTCCATTTGTTAGGTTGGACGTTTTCAGGCATGGACCCCAAATTGGGAGGGTCCACACAGCAGTCAGCAAGACCCGGTTAGTCTACAATTCTGGCACAAGATGATGATGGAGCAGAGGAGGCATCCAGAGGGGAACATCCTTCAAATTCCGTAATGTGGCCATTCTGTGATGCTGAGCAGAAGGCCGGAGGGTTATGGGGGCAGATCCCACACAGCTGTGAATGTGCTGCTTAGTCCCGGTGAAGGTGGAGCAGTGGGAAATTTGTAGAACATGCTGACTAGTCTATGTGAAGAGCAATGTCCCATCTGTCATGTGAATCAGAAGTAACAATAAGAGTATACAAGTGTTCTTCAGTCGCGGGTCTACATTCGGCCTACCAGCTACAATCAGCTGCCTCTTGAGTATAATCGCCTATGTGCACTCAGGCGAACATCTCTGCTGGCGTAAGACCGTGATGCTGTGCGGCTGCCATTTTCACAACTGTTTTAACAGTGACTCCCGGCTGCTTATAAATATTAACCCATAATTGAATTAAATCCTGCACGGAAAACATCTTCCTTGAGCTGAGAGTAAGGTATGTTCTTTCGGAAGGGGAAAAAATAAACTTATATGTTTATCTCTGAAACAGACGATTCTTCATGAATCCCAGGCTGACCATGTCTTTGGAGAAATGGCCAACTCAAGAGGTAAAACCAAGATGGCCCAGAATGCACCACGTGTGAAGAAGGGGGGGCAGAAGAGCCCTAGGAAGAACAAAAACATCATTGAAAATAATGGTAATTCCAAAGAAATCTCCTTCTCTGGAGCAAGTAGCACATTAACTAAGGATCAACCTTTCTCCTAAAGCTACAAAAACACTGACTAGCAGTTCAATTTAGCAAGTCTTGGAAGCCAATACAAGGAATTAACTTTGATCAAATTTCTCCCAACCGTAGCTCATGTTCAGGACTGCAAACTTATGAACGAGAACCTTGTGGCATCTTGCATCAGCATGGCCAAAAGATCAGAGAAGAAGCCACACACAGAAGCCCCAGAGCAGGCCCAAGAGCAGCCCTTCCTAGCCTTGGACCTATGGTGGAACACAGTAGCCCACCCAGGCCAGCAGCGCTGGAGCAACCCAGTTGAGGGGCCCCTCCCTTGGAGTGCCAGCTACCATACCTGCCGTCGGCCTCTCACAGAATGCCGAGTGTATGCCGGTGACTTCATTCTCCCACGCAAGGACTGCCACTGGATATGTTCCGGCGAGCATCCGCCCCCCCGTGTCATGCGGTCCATCACTGACCTGGATTTGTACGACTCCAGTGTAAGTGAAACCAGGGTTAGGGCTCGCCTTGAGCTCAGGAGCATTTAAGGCAGGGAACTTCAAATCTGGCCCTCGATTCCAAATCCAGGTCATGTTTTCAGTCCTCCCAGGTAGTTAATTTAATTACTGATTCTGATTGGCTGGAGGCTTCAGACCTGGCTCATGGGTAAAATCAGCTTGATTGAGCTCAGACCTTGAGGACCTCTGATCTGAGCTCTGATCTGAGGTTTTATTAATCCAAACCTCTACAATACAACTGAAAAGGCTGGTCTTATACACAACTTTAACATAAATAAATTACAACCCTAAGCAGAGATTTTATCCTGCCTGATTGCATGCTGACTGGATTAGGTAGCATTTACTTTGGAGAAGGTCACGCCCATCTGGAACAGCACTGTGACGTCATTGGTGCAACCGAACAGATGATATTCCTTTTTGTGAAGGGACAGCCAATGAGCACACAGGTCTTGAATCAGCCTGTGAAATTCTGAATTCTCGTTGGAGAAAATCCATCCACCCGTCCATTTTCTGTAACCACTTGTCCTATTCTGGGTTGTGGGGGGTCCAGAGCCTATGGGCACAAGGCAGGGAACAACCCAGGAGGGGGTGCTGACCCATCACAGTGCACACTCACACACACCATTCACACACACACACACACACACACACACACACACACACACACACACACACCATTCACTTACATACCTAAGAGCAGTTTGGTAACTCCAATCAGCCTCAGCATGTTTTTGGACTGTGGGGGGAAACCGGAGTACCCAGTGGAAACCCCACGATGACAAAGGGAGAACATTCAAGCTTTACACAGGGAGCCTGGGCTGAGACTACAACCCAGGTTCCAGAGGTGTGAGGCTAACCACTCCACCACTATATCCAATCAGTCTGGTATACTTCTTTACCCATCTTCTATAGCAGCTTATCCAGTACATGCTTGTGGTAAGCCTGGGGCCTATCTGAGGAGGCAGAGGGTGTGAGGCAGGCGAGAATCTCAGTCCATTACCAGGCAAGCTCATACCACAAATGGACAGTTCAGGTTCAGAAAGTAAAAGTCCAGACCAGGATTTTGTTTCAACCAACCAGTTGAGCATTAAGAGTCACAGTCACAGAGTACTCAACTGGTTGGTTGAAATACAATCGTGGTCTGGATTTTATTTTCTGGACCCGAAATGTCCACCCACAATCTCACACTAAAGGCAATTGGAAATAACAAATTGAAAAACTGCTTGCCTTTGGCCTGTAAGAGGAAGAACAAGGACCTGGAGGAAACTCACATGACCATAGAGATGCCACAAACACACTGAGCTGTGAGTGACCCTGAGTATCGACTTCAAATAAATAAAGGTTGCATTTAAAACCATATAGTTATAAACTGGGACATAAACTGGTATACAGCCTTATAGTAAGTAATCAGCAGAAGTCAGAATTGACCAGGTGAGATGTTGTTAGTGAAGCGTTGTATACCAAGGGTTCTGAAGTCACTGAGTGCACAGAGAGTGAGGTAATCGAGGAGGAAATTTTTGCAACACTGTAATTTACCACCATTGGCTCTTCCTGTAAGCACCGTTGAGGCTTTGGACTTCCTGAACAAGCTTTTCTGGGGTTTTGAAAGACTAGAAATGAAGAATGTTAAACGTTTTAGTTATGAAACCACTTTTCTCAATAATTATTTCATGACGAGGGGCACTGCCCCACGAAGGGGAGAAACAGCAGATACGCCGACACTGAAACTAACAAAAGTGGCGTTTTGCCTTGCTTTTAGTGTGCATTTTGTAGTCATTGAAACTGTCGCACTCTGTTTTCTTATAGACCAATCGTAGTTGTAGATTTTTCGTCACGAGATACGGCAGAGTCTAAGAGACTCGGTCACAAGTCAATACTGTGTCTTGTCTTTATAGGGCAGTATAGTCAGTTATAGTTTACAGAACGGTGTGCAAACATGCCAGGCTAGAGCATACAACCTAACACAGGGCCTAAAATATTGTTGAGATGCATCATTTTAATCAGTAATATTACCTCCCAGATTGGTCATTGGGCTCAGCTTGGGCTCAACAAAAGTAATGCAGTTTCATTTTGTGTTGCAGCCCAATGGCAGATCACATAATGCTGATTTAAGCAGTTGGAGTCTGGTTTTCCCCCTACTGATTCACAGTGCTCTGAGATAGCTAGAATACTGCTTTGCGCACATCCTGTCCGATTTGAGGAAGTGGTGAGATGGAACTGTTTCCATCTACGGCTGCTTTAAGCACTCGCTGGTGGCTGATCCGTATTTAGTGTAGTAGGGCTCCGTTTCAGTCAGACACCACTTGATATTTTAACAATAAAATTGGTGGCCATGCTTCAAAGGAAACCATCCAACGTCTCAGACAAAGCAAAATCCAGCAAACCAAAGGTAGGGAATTGCAAGAGCACATTATTCACGTATTAGTCAAATGCTATGATGCTTTTGTGATTATAACTGGTGTTGTAATTAGCTTGTAATTAGAGTTTGTCAGTCCACGATTTCAGGTTGAAGTGTTCAGGTCTTCTGTCATACCATCTAAACGTCACCGACTCTGTGGATTTCATTATACATGCCATTACAGAAATGAAGCTTTTCAGGGATTTAGGGGCTGTTATTTTTCCTTCTCAGCGAATGGGAGATCCCCCTAATGTCTTTGCAAGCACTCATGCTCTGAACTCAACAGTGGTTTTATATATTTCAACTTTTAATAAAGATGAAGATTAAGAGGATCTCAAGTAGATGGGATCAGCACTTGTACTCCATGGACTTAAACTGAATGATGATGCAGAAATGTCAGTTTTAAGTTAGATAAGACTGTGGAAATTTAGTTTTAAAAAAAACAAATTAAAAAAGTTTTACTATTTTTTTTTCATTGGGAGTCTGACCACAATATAAAGGGGATTATATTATTGCAAGATATAATTATGTCAGTGTTCATTTAAGGCAAATTTATATTTATGACCAAATTTGGGAATGACAACAGCAGAAAGAACCCAATGGAATTCTCGATCTTACAAAAATGTTACGGTGTACTAATACTTTTGAGTAAAGAACCTCACCTGCTACTAAATGTCTCAAGTGTCATATCACAAGTCACCTAGAAGAGGACTGTTTGCAATGTGCATATTTAAAGGGGTTTTCCTGAATTGACATACAAGATCCACATGTTAATGTCAGCGTTATACAGTCGTAGCATTTCCATCTGCAAAATGCTGATCGCGCTGATCTTTTTTCAGCGCTCAACCAGCTTTGGAAAGTTTGAAGCCTTCAAACACCATCCATCCTCGGTGAAGACAGAAGATGGAGGCACAGGGGTACGTTCATGAATCGTTCTTAATGCCTTTTCCCTGTCAGTCATATGCAAGACCAAAACACTTAAGCGCACATTATAGGAAACCATCAAAAATGCCCTACTTGTATAAAGCATTCATTCAGACCAGGCTATTATCCTCACTCATCATGTTGAAAATGTATAAAGACTTTGAAGATGGTCTGAGACTTCAGCATCTTGGTAGGTATCAGAGGAAAACAGTATTGCACAGTACCATGTCGTCTCTGTGACGTTGCACTTTTTATATATAAATATTCTTGCATTCTGGTTGACGATCGTGTCCCTGGCCGTGTGCATGTTTACATAGGAGCATGATGAAAAGTCAGGTGACGAGAGTGACCAATCAAAAGCCGGGAGCCTGGGAAAGAAGATGAGGGCCATCTCTCTAACTATGCGCATGAAGATGCATAAAAAGCACCCCAAGGTCTCAGATGTGACGGTGAGTCAGAGACCAATAGAAAAGCTGGATTCCCTCAAAAGCTCTTGCAGAAATGGCCTCTGCTTAAATTTCTCAAGAATCCTATGTCAACATACAGTCTTTTGAAACAGCTAAATTAGGCACGGAAGAGGAACATGCGTTGATAAGCGTACCATTAAAGTCACAAAAATGTTGCATTAAATGCTGTCTAAACAGAACAATGAGTCAACTATTACTGTGAATTTCAAACCCGTGTATTAGCATAAGTAATGTGAAATTAGCTGCAGAGCAGCAGTTTCTCCAAACCCTTCAGATACATTCTGAAAGGTCAAAGCACTTAATTAAAGGGCTACAATCCCTATAGACTGAATGATTCGTCCATCCACCTTCCAACCACTTATTCTATTCAGGGTCAATGGGGGGGGGGCATGCACAGCCCTTCCGCCCCCCCCCCCCCCCCAGCTTCAGGGATATTGCATGCTATGACCTCCAAGCCTGCTCTCAACTGCCTGTGTGTTACACTGGGAGCAAGACAGGGCAGACAAAAAGAGAATTTCCCTACAGAGATAAATAAAGCACCACTTTTATATTATTAGAAGCCTGAGGTTCACCCTGGATGGGATGCTGGAGCAGAAGATACACACATACCAGCACTCACACATTATGGGGCAGCTGCCATTTAGGTTAAAGGCAAGTCTCTGGTCTGTGGAAAGAACCCCGTGTTATATAGGGAGAAAGTGCAGATTCCACACACACATAGAACAGACGCAGGTCTGGAAGCCACAGCTGCGCAGGTGTGAGGCCGCAGTACAGTCTACAGCCCATCATGCAGTTCCACCAGCTTTGGTGGCCTCTTTCCTGTAGCCGTCAACTTACACGGGTTCCGATTCAGAGTGAAGACGTAGAAGGAGACCACGAGGGTGATGTGGGCAGCCATCATCACTCAGAGGAGGAACACCTGAAGACCAACTCTGCGGAGAGCCTCAACGGTGAGCAGAGCTCGTCCAGTGAGTAAAAACAGACTTTCACAAGAATTTCACAAATCAAGTTTATTAACATTGTACAGCGATTCATCTCCTGACTGTGTTTGTGTCTATGGCTGACGCTCAGGGGGTGTTACCGGTGGATCCAATCCTTCCAGTAACAGAGACAGCCTAAGACACGAGCATGACAGCCCCTACACGGGGAATTTCTGCGGACGAGCCAGAGTCCACACCAACTTTGTTCCTAGCCCCTACGACACCGACTCCCTGAAACTGAAGGTAGTCAGATTCTCTGAAGCGTGACTGTGCCCTGCTTTAATGTCATTAATGACCAGAATGAAGCAAACATCCTGAATGACTTTGATTTCCTGTTGATATCAGGGTCAAAGGACTTTGCAAGGTAGAGAAAAAAATCGTTTGACAAGCATCATTGTGTACTAACAGCGGCGATAAGCAGCTTCCAAACTTTGAAGAGCACTGGGCCGCTGCGTCTGAGCATGCCGCCATCTTGACTGATGTAGTGAACCCCCCCACCCCAAGAACTAGAAGCTCATTATTCCCTGTCACTCTTATTTTTCGCTTGTACTTTTTGTTATCATCATTTTGCACTAGTACTTCAGTATTTACTACCTCACCGTGTTACGTTATTTATGTTTGTTCACATCTAAGTTTACGTTTTTTATGTTATTTTCTATGCCTACAATCCTAGAGCTGCTAAATGGTCTTTCGCTGTTTTTTTTTAAAAAAAAAACATTCACAATAAAAAAAAAGCTGTTCTATTGTAATTCTGTTCCAGTTCTAATAATTGACTTTTTTTTACTTCCCCTTAGGAGGGTGACATGATTGACATCATCAGCAAAACACCCATGGGAATATGGACGGGCGTGCTGAACAACAAAGTCGGTACTTTCAAGTTCATCTATGTTGACCTCGTCAACGAGACGGTGACCGAAGAGCCAAAGATCAGGCGCAATAGGTGTAGCAAGCGACCAAGACCGAAGACACTACAAGAGCTACTGGAGCGTCTGAACTTGGAGGTGGAGTTGCGACATAAGATTTACGCTCATAACCATATCAACCACACTGCCCCCTCAGACCCAAAGCAAGTGGGATTTACACCCACGTTACCACTCATAGTAGGAGTAAAGTTTGATTAAAATCTCACATTTTACAATTGGAAAAAATAGATAACACATGGGATAACTTGCCCCCCCCCCTTGCAATATGCAATATCTAATAATATCACCCACCCACCCACCCACACACCTCTTTGGAAAAAAAAGCCAGTTGCAGCAATTTTGACAATTTCTGTTTTTCTTTTTATATTTTTATTTTTTATGAAAATCTCACAGGAGTACGCCTCATCGTTGCTACTCAATGGCTACCAGACAGTGGAGGACCTCAAGGACCTGAAGGACAAACACTTGATAGAGCTGAATGTGACAGATCCGGAACACAGACAAAAGCTTCTGTCTGCTGCGGAGTGTCTGCAATACTCAGAGAGTAAGCACCGTCGATGCGGATCTGCTGAGGCATCAAAAGAGCATAAAAAGGAAGAAGAGCAGGTGTATAAATTAGGAAATTTGTGAATCATTTGTCCTGATGCTTAAAATTGCTAACTTGGCATAATTAAGTGGTGTCACAATGACAGACCTGCAGACAATGCGCAGAGGAAATATTTTCTAGGTTGGCTGTCAATGTCCATAGTGCGGCTTTGAAGTTAAATATGTTATTGTTTTCTGTAGCCTATGTACAGTCTGCAGCATAAGTGTTCTGTTTTCTAGCTTAGTGGTTGAAACCGTGTGTAACCACAGCGAGACCCAGGCAGCGGTGGTTGCTAAGATCTTAGCGAGCCGAGATATGACCCTCCGTTTTCTTCATTCTTTAATATGCATAATACATTTATCGAAATTAATGTTACATATGAACCAAAAGGACACATGGAGCTCCAGAACAATAAAATACGCAAATGAAATATAACTGTCACTCAGGAGACAAATTCAGCAAGACACTGAGCTGAAAAATGTCCATAAATGTAAAGAAAAGCTAGTGTTTTGGGCGAGACTGGTGAAAAGATGATATATACTATGACATATAATTTTAAAAATCCTTTTCTATTAATGTGTTTTATATATGTCTCTTTATAGAAATTGAGGTCTGGGTACAGGATGACGTTTAATTATGATGCAAAATGCACATTATAGGTGGTCTTGCAAGCATAAAATTATGAGCATATGCGAGAAGAACACCGGAAAATGAAAGTTTGTTAAGGCAGGACGTTGTTAGCTGTTAATAAAAGGCCTAAAGTACACACAAGTTGATTCTGAGATTACTATATGGACTTTGTTAGGACGCAACAAACCAGTTAACTAATTCATTGATATTACGATATGCTATTTATGAAATAAGATTTAGCAGCAGAAAACCACAAACATGCGGGAATACATAACTCCAGTGGCAGCGAATAGGAGTTGAAATTTACGAATCAGGAGGCCCTGATGTGCAAAATACTCTGAAATGTATTAACATTAAATGGATGGATGGATAACTGTACACTGGGCCCAGGGGCAAACATGGACCATGTACCTCCCCTTTCCAAATTCACACCCGCAAACATGGACCATGTACCTCCCCTTTCCAAATTCACACCCGCAAACATGGACCATGTACCTCCCCTTTCCAAATTCACACCTAAGGCAGATGATGAAATTGAAGCAATACATGACAAACTATTACATTTCAAAATTGTTTTGTGTTGTGATTCCCACCATAATGGGATTGTATGCATGAAAGTGTGAGAGGCAAAAGTAACAGGTGACAAGTACATATAATATGGGTAATGTCGGTGCCTGAATCCTTGCAAATGTTTTGCATATGTTTAGCTGGACTGGCCATTTGGCAAATGGGGCATGATCCTAGTGTCTCCTTGAATATGCGAGCTGAAATAATTTAGCACAAAGGATCCCTGCCCCATTGGCAAAATTTATCATCGCGAGGGACCCCAAAGTCTAGGGTCGACCTTTAATCCCTGTGATCCCTGCTCATCCCTTAGCATAAGTGGTGTTTTTGTCACTCGGAGTGTGTTATGTGATTGACCGATTGCTCTGTCTGCAGACGACAATCACCTGGAAAGTGAAGACACCCCATCGGACTGCCAGAAGCTGGAGCCATGCGAGTTCCCGCGGGATTCGGGATGCTACGTGTCGTTGGAGTGCTCGGATAATGGGAAAGAAGACTGAGACAGCCGGCAATCGTGATATGACTCATGAATGACTCATGATATGACTCGTGATATGAGCCGCTATGTGACACTTAACCCTCTCCCTGCTGTCTCCGAAAACCGTGTCCGTCTGCGTTTGACTGTACAGAGCTTCCAGTGTCTTTGTCATAAGTGTTGTTGTACTTCGTATCAATCACTCTTTATGGCCAGGATCATTAGACTTACATACTTTGAGCATTTGATATTATAATATGTCAGTGTATTTGTCTTGTGTATTTTTCCTTGTGTTGTGCTGCATTTTCCCCCTCATTTATAACTGTAAAAAAGGAATATATTGTAAATATTTGAAGCTGAAATATTTGAGTTTGCAGGACACTTTAACATAAAATTGCTTATATATGAATTAGGGCACATGCTGCATTTTTATTTAAATCCCACGACACGGTACACAGATGTACGTATATTTCAAAACCAGTATTAAATTTACTGTAGCAGTTAAGGGCTTGTTAAGCCAGAAATAAAACAAACAATAGAAAATTATTTATTAATACTCTTTCTATGTAATCTTGTATACTGCATCCAAGATTTTTTTGTGCATTTCCACTGAAATTGTATATATATTGTTTTTCAAATAAAGTATTGTAACCATTATGCACTGATCCTTTTATTAGTACCGTGCATTTAGATTTGCTGTACTAAATTAGCAGCAGAGAGGCTACAACGGGATCTTGATTTAATTAGCGACTGGGCTGATACCTGGCAGACGAAATTTAATGTAGATAAATGTAAGGTAATCAATGCAGGGAACAGAAATATACAGTACAGATATTTTATGGGTTTCACTGAAATAAAGGTAACTGATTGCGAGAAAGATCTCGGGGTGTATGTTGATGCTTCCATGTCCCACTCTCACCAGTGTGGGGAAGCAATAAAAAGTCAAGAGAGGTGATGCTACGATTATACAATTGCTTGTTAAGACCCCACCTAGAATATTGTGTGCAGATTTGGTCCTTAAAAAGGACATTGCTGCCTTGGAAAGGGCTACGAGAATGATTCCTGGTCTTAGAGGAATGTCTTATGAGGAGAGGTTAGCTGAGCTGAATCTGTTACTAAGGGGGGACATGATCCAGGTATATAAGATTCTAAAAGATCTGGATGCTGTTCAGCCAAATGGCTACTTTAATATTAGTTTAAATACTAGAACTCGTGGCCATAGGTGGAAATTAGCCAGAGAATATTTTAAACTGAATTTGAGAAAACACTTCTTTTCACAGTGTGTAGAGTATGGAATAGTCTTCCTGCTAGTGTAGCGGAAGCTAAAACCCTGGTTTCCTTTAAATCAGAGCTAGATAAGATTTTAACCACTCGGAGTTATTAGTTAAGTTCTCCCTAAACAAGCTTGATGGGCCAAATGGCCTCCTCTCGTTTGTAAATTCCTTATGTTCCTATTTAAATATATTTAAATCAATTTAAATTTATTCTGAGTATTAAACCAGTATTTTCATAAACAAAAACAGGACATTTCATTCCACTAATTTATTTGAATTTAGTCATCATCAAAAACCAAATGTGTGAGGATTATTAAAAAGACGACCACACTCGATATCGATCTGTTTTGGAAAATAAGCAGCAACTAAACGACTGAGAGAGCTTCAAAGAAATGTCACCACTTCCTGATACAAAGTTACAGGGTGTGATTTTCAGTTTTCATTCTATGTTTTTTACCTCTTCATACATTTTTCTTATGCATATTTCTAATTGATAAAAGGAAAAGACAATTAGAACAGACCAAACGGAAATGTTTGTGTCTTTCAGAACTAAGTATCTAGTTCCAGGTCACACGGAGGTCAGAGTCCATCCCTGGAAACAGGACACAAGTCTGAGGACTCCCTGGACGGGAGGGACAGCAGTCCGTCAGAGGACACACACTCACACGTCATGGGAAACACGCGTCAACCTAAAGATCGCTCTTTCCTTTCAATGGGGTGCCCCTGGTTTAGTGCTGAGATTCAAACCACTAGCATCAGAGGTGTAAGGCATCAGGATTACCCACTGAGCCTCCGTGGACAAAAGAAAAGACTGAATTCTGAAAATCTAACAATGAAAGCCTTTTTGAAACCTATGATTAGAATCTTGGATAGTTGGACATTCAGATAAACTCTGTAGTTAAAGTTAGCTTTTTGAAATTGAGGCCTCTAGCTAAGGTTAGGCAAAGCTCTCGATTTACCAGTCGATCTACGTTCCTACCCTCACCTATGGTCACGAG
>JAODKF010000042.1:11044006-11054788 GCA_026779585.1 Mormyrus proboscirostris | reverse complement strand
GGGCTTGGAAGAAGAAAGTTCCCGTTATCAGTTCAAGGTAGTTAACTGGAAAGTCCGTTGTTTTATTAATTATGCAAAACGTCTGTGTACAAATAATTAAATTTTAAGCTCATGGGAGTTTTACTTATAGTGTTCTGAGGGCAGAAATAAAAGATTGATTCAGAGAGATAACCAATCAGATTGTAGAGGAGATGGGTCCAAGCACCCAATCAGATGTCTAATCAGATGTAAAACTTCCACAAGCAATTTTTAACAGGTCAGTCAATAATAAAGTTACTGTATTATCCCCCACGCCCCAGGTGATGTACAACAACGGAAGTGCAGAATTTTTAGTGTCAACCAATCGCACGTTCGCAGTGAGCCCAGAGTTCATCAGTTTCCAGCTCTTGCGGAAGATGAAGAAGATGGCCGAGAAACACCTCGGTGTGGTCGTTGAAAAGGCAGTCATCTCTGTGCCAGCAGAGTTTGACGAGCGGCAAAGGAACTACACCATCGAGGCTGCCCGTTTGGCTGGTAGGTCTCTCGGTCGCCAGCTGGTTCGGCGCGGCTTTCAGACAGTCGGGTTTACCGCAGTCTTTGTGAATTGTTTGTTTTAATCTGCGTATGTCACCTCTCTCAGGGCTGGAGATCCTGCGGGTGATCAATGAGCCGACCGCAGCAGCCATGGCATACGGTCTGCACAAGGTGGACGTGTCTAACGTGCTGGTGGTGGACCTGGGGGGAGGGACGCTGGATGTGTCTTTGCTGAACAAGCAAGGGGGGATGTTTCTCACCAGGGCCATGGCAGGTAGGTCGAGAGGCCACTTGTCACAATATGATCACATGGTGGTAAGAGAAGCCGTTAATGCTTTCGCTTGTGTTTGCCAAGGGAACAACAAGCTTGGGGGACAGGACTTCAGTCAAAGGCTGTTGCGACATGCCATGGAGAGGATCCAGCAGGAACACGGCATTCCACCCACGAGAAAAGAGGACATCCACCGCTTACGGCAAGCCGTAGAAGCTGCCAAGCTCAACCTCACTTTCGAGCCAAGCGTCGTGCTGAGGATCCAGTTGCACCTGGAGACCGGGGAGGACCCGGAACCCGGCAAGCCGGTGGTATTTGAGGAGCTCATTACCAGGGAGCTTTTTGAGGAACTCAACGCTGACCTTTTCCAGAAGATACTTGTGCCAGTGGAGAGGGTGTTGGCAGAGGGTCATCTCGACAAGGAGGAGGTGGATGAGATAGTGCTGGTTGGAGGCTCGACCCGCATCCCCCGTGTTCGGCAGCTCATCAGCGAGTACTTCGGCAAGGACCCCAATACCTCTGTGGACCCAGACCTAGCAGTGGTCACAGGCGTGGCCATCCAGGCAGGAATTATGGGAGGCTCTTGGCCTTTGCAAGTCAGCGCCATTGAGGTCCCGAACGTGCACCTGCGCAAGACGAACTTCAGCTGATTGGATCAGATGGTTTTCATCTGATCGCCTGGCCACATGACTGAGTTATCAAATGGTGTCCCATATCATCTTGTACCTTTCATAAAATAGGTATGATTACAAGCAGGAGCTTTGCAGTCAGCCTGAAGTCACTTAAATTAATGTAGAGGAATATATATTTTTCTTACCCTATTTAAGACTTTTAGACTCCCTTTGCTGAATGTCAGACAATATCGAGTGTCTCTGTACACACACACACGCACAATTATACATGTACGAGAGACAATGGACAGCCTCAGTGGGGATTTTTTGCAAAAAGCATAGTCTCACAGCACGTACAGCTCACCTGAGTTCACAGAGGTACGAAAGCTTTTGGAAAGACCCTTGCACAGTGCCATAAGTGGTACTGTGTTTTTCTCAGAACTGAGAGCATAATATCCGCTTCGCGCTATTTATTTATTTATTGTCCATTTTTAGGAATTGAGGTCTGGGTACAGGTGTGAAAGTGGCTGCATCTGTAGTTACAGCTCATTTGGGATGTTTTTTAGTTGCTTGTATCTTTGTCCCTGTGCCTTTCGCGAAAGCTGCTGTTGTGTAGTCATGACTGATATACAATCGTCACCTTATTTTCCAATAGGACCATTTAACAGTGTCATTGCGTCACACAGTGCAGCCGCTAAAAGCCGCTATGATGACCCTGGCAGGTGGCACCGATGCCTCACCTCCAGGGCTTTTGCGTTTTTCTTCTGCATTTTGATCTTGTTTGGAGTCTCCATGCTTGTACAGGAATAATCTGGATAATCCAGTTTTCTCCCACAACCCATGCGGTTTAGATCAGGGCTGTTCAAATCTGGACCCCGATTCCAAATCCAGGCCTTGTTTTCAGTCCTCCCAGGCAGTTAAACAGTTACTGATTCTGATTGGGCGGAGGCTTCCCGCCTGGCTCACAGGTAAAGGAAGGCTGGAAAATCAGCAGGGCTGTGACCTTCAAGACCGTGATTTGAATAGCCCTGGGTACGATGAAGTGTCGTCTCTTAATCTTCCTCTAGTTTGTAATTGTGTGTGAACGAGAGAGAACGTGGACTGGAATCCTGTCCATGTGCCCTATGGTTCCAGTTGATGTGTTTCGTTATTTCCCATTTTCAGAGAGGAGAGTATAAGAATTCCACTCCGACACAAATACACATTGTGACAAAGCAGTGTGTGTTAAGCTCTGAAGACTGAACACTGGATGATAAACTATTGTGCTGTTCACAAAGCGTAAAGGGACTGCGCTATTGTGAAAGTTAGTTTGTTACTGATTAACTAATGTTACAGTGGTGTTTCTAATTGGCAAACACAGAAGCTGATACTACTGCATACTGCACGAAAATTCACTTGTTGCATTCCATAAGTTATATTTATAAATCTATGAGTTTTACAAGCTAATTCAGAAAAATGATTCCATGAACTTGATGCAGTGACATTTCTGCGTGTACATGGATACACAGATGTGTACATTCTCAACTTGTTTTACGTGCAAAGTTGCACACACAAATCTGCACTTCCACGAAATCCTTCCATGAGATTTCACGCTCACTAGTGACCCTTCTGTTTTGTTTCCATAGAAATTCTTGGCTCCCTCTTGTGGCATACTGGTAAAAGTGCATGAACAAACGGCACAGGCGTAAGAAATTTGTACAATTGCACTTTCAAAACGGAGACTTTTTATTGCACACATGAAATATAACAAACCGAAACAGCGCATAAGGTACAAATATGTATTTAAAAAGTATCTGAGGAAATGCAGTTCACCATACAAATTAATTCGGAGCTCATATTACTTTGCCTTTTTACCAGACAGAATTACTGAGTATTTTTGTCTTTAGTCCATTTCCCTTTGCGCATTAATAATAAAGAACATTTTTGTACCAGCGTGCCATCTTGGATGGGGGTTAAAAGTCCGCTGTGAAAATTGTTAACGGCGCCTTTGATTACTTCTGTCCAGATAGTTTTTGTCATTTCACATAAATGTCATTCTAAATTTGATTCTGCCATTAAAAATGTTTAATCTATGGTTCTGTGTCTGACACCGACTTGCATGCACTCCTATACAGTAACATAATATGCTGACAAATGCTGATACTGTTACTGTGGCCAAGTTTTACAAATAATTGTAGCTTAGCGGTCAATGACATTTTGTGACAAGAAAATAAAATAATTCAGTGGAAAAAAATGCATGCTCACCTATGTGATGGAGACAGAAGAACATATGGAGACAACACGGGTATTGGGAAGTAAACTGAAAAATTCCGTTATCAGCATTAAAATTAGACTTCTTCATGGAGTGAAGAGGATTTCATATATATATATATACACACACACACACACATCAAGAATGGCATTAAAAAAACATAAAAGACAACAAAAAAACATGCGAACGATTTGATGTTTCCAGCACATCTAAACTCTATCAGAATACAAACCTACAGCAGTTAATCGCATATTATTCCAGTTGTCAGCAGATTCAGTAGCTTCTCTGGTAATGTGGGACGTCGCAGCCAAGAAAACTACAGGGGCAAAATACTGCTTCGGATCCTCAACTGCAGCCTGGCCCAACCCAACGGAGCACCAATTTTTTTAAAAAGACCGCGCCTTTCAAAGCTTTACATCTCCCATCTTGTCAGCTATTAGAAATCTATATTTATTCAGATCTGTTGTTTTGCAGTTTCGAAGTGACCAAGGAATTTTCACATCATCTGTTTTTTTTTTTTTTTTTAAAAAGGGATAAATCTGTGTGGTTGCCAGGTCATGCACTTCATAGTAAAATGCATGCAGGGAATAAGGACTGTGCTGCTTAATTTTAAAAATGCTTTGGTATTATAATCATTAAAACACAAAGGTATGTGCAATGGATTTAAACTGATCTGTATTACACTACGTTATGATTTGCAGTTCTCATCTTCCTTTCTTTAATGGACACACCGCACCGATGAAGAAGAGAAAGTTCAAGAACATCATGAGCCTAATTTTGGTATTTTTTTTCCTCTAGCCTACATGTATTACAACACTACTGTATGTAAGTATCGACCTTTGATTCCAACACTAGGCTCATCACGGCGTCTATATAGCGCATAACATACGGATCAAGAGAGCAACACCACCAGGTACAAATTTTCGATTCCTTAGGACACTGTTACACATTACAAAATACATACTTTCAAATGCTCCTTTTTCTCCAGAACAGCCAGCATGCACAACCATTCAAATGTTAAAAGACTAAATCCAGTTCACCACTTCTAAACATTTTAGGGACATTCATTTTGAGGAATACACAGATGCCAAATACACATGTGAAAGCACTGCCGCGGTCTAAAAATAAATGAGGCAGAATCGCAAAGATCAATTTCACGGCAAACTATCCAAATATATCACTGGAGAACGGTCTTAAATATAGAAAACTATATTTAAAATAACAAAGATGGCTGTATAAAATCCAGCATGCAAATACACAGCCTGCCTAAGGGCAAAGAGTTGGTTATTCGGCAAACACTGTAAACGGAAAGGCGGCCGCAGACTTTGAAAGTCAGTCCGTTTTAAAAAAGTGCAATGTAAACTGCCACGCTCCACTCGAACGCCACCCCACGACGAGAGCAAGGACAATCAAAGTGACATTGAGAGCCATGTACAGAGCATTGTGTGTTTCGGCATTACAGTAGTACGTCTACCCGTAGCGCCAGGCACACCGAGTGGAACAAAAATAATAAAATTTAAAAAAAGAATTACTCTCCACGTTTCCTTTGTGCGTGCCTTTTTAAATTTTATTTTAGTGTTTTTTTTTTATTATTTTTATTTATTTTTTTTAACCCGCCCGCTCAGTTGACAGTCCGTCATGGGGAGGTGTTCCCAGCATGCAGGCCCGGGTCAGTGGGCCACGCCGTCGTTGGTGTAGCGATCGTACCCGTTCCCCGCATACAGTTCCTCCATGCTGTCCACTCCGTTGCTCACCTCTGTGGGACGGGGGTTCAGGGTATGACGGCACAGCGTGAGACACGCAAGCATTATTTACAATAATAATTAATGCAAAGCTTCTAGATTTATAGCTCGCACCAATCCGATAACGGCTAATTGTTTACGACTTATTCGAAATATTAGCTACATTTTCCTCATTGTCATCTATGCATTAAACACATACGGTTTCAGCATTTTAAATTTGGACAGTCTTCCCATTAAAACCCGTTCTTTTTTTTTATTATTGCTAACTATAGACAAATGCATTAAGAGTATGCAACACATTAGAATGGCACACTGACAGGGAAACCTCAGCACTCTGAACTCACCTCTTACTGGCTGCCATTAGTGGTGGGCAAACCACAAGTGTGAGCTCTATGAATGGCCATGCAAGTCTCCAGCGGGCAGAAGGGTGGGGGGAAGGGATGGGCGGGGAGGTGCACAGGAATGGTAGCAGCGGGTAGTTAAACGCTTGGGTGGGACGGGGTTGGTGGAATGGGACAGGGGGGCTTCAAGCACTGGAATGTAGCAAGGGCTTCTGGCGGTGGAGTCTGGGAACCTTTGGGAGATGTACAAACACTCAGAAAGCATGCAGGGCTTACGCGCGCGCGCACAGGCGACAGGCAGCGGGCTAAACCCCCGCCGGCTCCGGGGCCGGAGTGCCGCTAGTCTGGCCAGCCCTCGTCACCTGAGAAGATGAGCTTCTCCTTCATGATATTGACATCCCGGCTGCTCCTCCGGACGGCCGCGCTCAGCATGATCTGCTCCGGGTTGTAGCTGCGGATCCCGCTCATGCGCCATCTGGAAAGCCACAAGGGGGCGCTTTAGCAAATCTTATAATAATTTAACATCTTGTAATAGTACAGTATTACATAGTGACATCCAACCCATGAAGAGCTTTAATTGCATATTATTCATCACTGAATGGTTTACAGCACTCACGCTGCTGTAGTATGCCAACGCGTTTAACGGAAATACATTATTCATTTTAATTTATCCCATGTGAGACTTTTGTAAAGCACGCTCAGACCAGTATTGCCCACCTATTTCTGTTGCTACAATATAACAAACACGATGTAAATTGTTTATACATATAGATGTGCATGTGTATACATATAGATTAGAGAAACAGAGAAATCTTCAGGGAATCCAGGGACTGTCTGACCCTGCAATCACAAATATTATATATAGACTCTTGTTAAAAGCCTCTGTTAAGTAGGTCAAATGTAACATAAATGAACTATAAAAGCCTTAATTTTACCCACAACACAGTGAATAGGGCTGCAAAATTCTTGGAGTATTCAAAGTTGGAAACTTTCCATGGGAATTAGCAGGAAAATACGGGAATAGAAGTGCAAGTTAGCCTGTAACAGGGAACATAAATGTAGTTGGGGGGGGAGACATCTTGACAGCACTAATAGTGATATCATTGTGTAACCAAGTGCTTGGGGGTAAGGGTGTGTGTGTGTGTGTGTGTGTGTGTGTGTGTGTGGAAAAACACCACAAAATAAGCATCTGCAGCAAAACAACCTGCTTACAAGTCGTACTCTATGTTGCATTATTCATACAGTTTGCTTCCTAGCCATCTGACAGCTTACATGAAGTTCCACAGAGTTTAAGATTTCCAAAATTCCCTAGCTTAACTTCCCCTGGAAAGTTTCTGGAAATTCCCCACCCCTTTGCAACCCTAACAGTGAATGAGGACTAGAATATCAGAAACTTAATCATATTTGGGATATTAACATGACAGGAAGTCAGCACTAACCTGGGATGATTCTAAGATGTTTTTATGGTGGGGGCTTAAGTGGGGCCAACTGTATCATTAACCATATATTTCGAGGGCCTATCAGCTTTCAGCTGGGGCTCGTGGTCCCACCCCTAGATTAGACCCCTGACCGCAGCTCGTCTTGGTTGCCACGTTGCAAAGACCTTTAGCTTGTTTGAGCCACTTTCTTATCCCCAGAACGTGGGACAGAATTCCCCGTATCTTGGTTCCCGTAAACCTCCTCGCAGGTGGTGTCTGGAAAAGGGGGGGGGTGGGCTTAGGCGAGCGGCAGCCCGCAGATCCAGCGCCGCGCGCGAGGATGACATTCCGTGTCCTTCTTGCTCGGCGCGGTGCGTCTCTGACATTGGACCCACAGTGATTCTGTTCACGAGTGCGACTGACGTCTAGCTTTACTTTACAGAGCAAGATGTTGCGAGATGCCAGAGCGGCGCTTCTAAGCAGCTCAACGTCTGATTACCGTACAGAGAGAAGCGTTTTTTTTTTTTTTTTTTGGAAGGATTACAGCAGGACAACAGACAGGAAGCCGCAGGGCTGGAGTTAAGAGGCACAAAATAGAACAAAACAGCAAAGAGGTGATTAGGATGGGGGGGGGCAGGCGCTGATAAGGCAAACTGACAGCTAGAATGATCAGATATTAATAGATGGACAGACTGAGCGGATACTCAACACGTACAGAGAGTGGGATGAGTGGGACAAAGGTATTTATGGACTGACAAAGAAGAGCAGATGCGTAGAAAAGATGCAAATATGGCAGTAAGTATCAGTGAGGAGTAAGAGCCATCAGGAGGATTTTGGGGGGGGGGGGGACCATGTGTCTTGGAGGTTCGTCCCAGTTACCTGATCATGTGATAGCTGAGAGATGCCAGAATGCAGCAGAGAGGAAGGGTGTGCGCGTCAGGCAGAGCGGAGAGGGAAAGGAAGAGGAGAAAAAGCAGGAGGAAAGAGAATCAAAAAGGTCAGTTTGGGAGTGAGGAGTCCCACATTGCCGCCCCCCCCCCCCCTCCCCCCGCACCTCATTGCAGGGCCTCGGGGGGGTGGGGTGGCAGTGGAAGGCGTTCAATAACACATTAAATAGGAACAGGTGAGCTTCAAACGCAGCACCTCACCAGCAGGGGGCGAACATAGTGCCGGATATCAGGCTCTTATTGCCGTAAGGGCCCGCTAGGATATCTGTGACACAAGCACACTCAGGGAGGGGGAGCCCATTAGCGGCACGGTTCCCACACAAAGCAAAGAGTGGCCCCGGCCTCTATCTGCCGATAAATGATAAGTCCTGCTTATCGCTATGAAGACCTCACAAGTTCCCGGTCTTGCAGTTGACAATGGAGTTTAATCAGCTTATGGGCCACTGCACCGGCCTCTCGTTTGAATGCGCGACGACATCCATTCATCCATCCGCAGGGTTGCGGGGTATTTGATGTCATGTCAGCGTGAATAATAAGCATTATTGACCACTGGCCCATCGTTCATGTTGCTGAGGGGGCAGCGGCGAGTGATTGCACAGAAATCGCATAGAACAGCAAAGGTCGACACCAAAGGTCAACCGCAAAGGTCAAGGAACGTTTCACTCTTGAATCGCTCCGGTAAACAGAATCATGTTGAGGGATTTCTTTTCAATATTCATGTCTATTTATCGACGAGGAGGGTGACATTTCTGAGAGTCACACAGGAAGGCCAGTGGGAGAGCTCGTCAGCGTGATGGCAATGGCTCTAATTAAGGCTTAGCGAGATGCTAATGTAGGCTATTGGCAATAGGAGCGACTCGCTTGGCTGCTGCTGTGGGTGGGGCTTGGGGTGGGGTTTGGGGGCGGGGCTTGTTGGTGAGACTTGGGGGCGGGGCTCGGGGAGCAGCACTGCTACTGGATGATTTGGGCAGCGGCCACCGGTCCTTCAAAAAACAAATGCACAGCCAAAGCTCAAGCGTTGGGGGGAGGTTGGCGGGACAGCCAGAGCTGGGAAAGCAGGGGGAGCGCAGTTTCATTTGAGGTAATTCCGGGTGTGAAACATGACATTTTATAACATGCTAGTTCAGCCACTGTAACTGTGGTCAGAACCCATGCACCATATTTTACAGAATTATTTACAACAGGGCTTGGTCCACTTGTTCATATTTTCAAATTATGTGCCATAAAAAAATAGATTTATGAGAGCACAGTAGAGTAAGACAGTAGCATATGCTCCACACAAGGCTAAACATTTTATCTTTAATGTATCTTGACATCAGTGTTTTTAGAAACACACATTAGCTAATGGGATGGCGCAAACACAGAATATAAAACACCGGAAACAGCGATACAGTGGGTGACTGATCACTGGAGGACTTCACTGTCGGGAGCATAACCACTTCCAGTGGAGTGACATGAAATGATGAACGCAGCCGAATTCGAGAGCAGTACTTACTTCTGGAATACAAAAATTCCTACTACGGTTATGATGGAGATGAGATCCGTTATGACCCAGCTTAGGCAGTATTCATCTGGAGTCTGAAAAGAAACACAAACCGCTGATGCAAGATGAACCTCTAGAGGGCACTAAACAGCAGCTAATTCGGTTCTGCTCCCAGCCACAATTTCCAGCAATCATTCATGCAATTCTCTTTTAATAGTTTAATACCATAAATAATCCCCCAAAATTAGAGGGAATGGGAACAACAACTGAAATCTTTAGGCATCTGAAACAATCATGAATCTCATCAGCAATTCAGAAGCAATTTTTTATAGCATATAAGAACTTCCTGTTTCACACATGAACAAAAACTGACTCAAGGGCAGTTATATAAACTGACTGTAAACAAAAACAAAGGAAGGGGTGATTTTCCTGCTTCCTGTTAGGCCCCTGTTGGGAGGGGGGGGGGTGAGTGAAGGTCAAAATGGAAGGACAGATGGGCGGTGCCAGGTGGGGGCTGAGCTCTCTTCCCAGTACGTATGGTTTCGCTGCTGGAAACAGGGCATTGGGGGTGGGTGGGTTTACTGGGAAGGCTTACCATGAGCCAGATGGGGTAAGGCACCTTATTCAGGATATGGGGGGCATCAGAGGAGACTGAAGGCACCCCACTGCACCAGAGCACGGAGTACAGCCATGGCTTATTCACAGTGTAGAGGGTGAGGCTCACGTTGTGCGTGAAGAGCGCCCTGTAGGTTGCGTGGACACACACGTCACTCACCCACACAAAATAATATAATATACAGCAGTTGAGTACAGCGCTGCAAAATCTTAAAGTATGTCTCCTTCCAACAAGAAAAACTGCTTTGTGTTTTTTGGATACTCGCCCTTTTAAGCTAACGACGAGTTCCTCCACTACAAGGCATAAACAAGGCAACGAGTTTGACAGATTTGAACCCTGTGCAGCCGGGCGTACGGTTCATGACTCAGCTCAGTGGAACATGCCGGACACGTACCGGACATCCCGAGTGCTGGCCCGGTTGTAGCGTAAGAGGAGACTGGAGATGCCCCTTTGTCGCGCAGTGGCTGGGGACTGCTTTTGCGTGGAGGTCTGCTGGAAGCCTGGGGCCACCTTCTGCACCAACTTCCTGTCCGTGTCCGTCATAGTGACGGAAAACTTTAATCCATGTGTCCCAGACTTCAGAGCGTTT